>CM053034.1:147120455-147160455 GCA_028564925.1 Lithobates sylvaticus
GTCTCCACACTGGCAACTCCAGCCCCTCCAGACAGCCCCTAGCACAAGTGGCCCCTTCTCTTTTCTTGTAGTGTGCGTGTCTCCAAAGATAAGAGTTTATGCATGTGTCTGGCCATGTCCTATCCTCAGGGCTATTTCTACCAACCATCTGCTTCTTTGGCTTTGTACTCGTGCCCTGCTTACAACACTAGTGTCATCTCTGGAGCCCGGACTGATGAGTTGGGAAGGTCTTCTTCTGGTTCTGCTTTCTCCCCCTATGCTGGATCCACGGCGTTTACAGCTAGCTCAGCCGCCTTTAACTCTCCTCTCCAGTATAGCGGGGACCCCACTGCTGCTTTCACATCCTATGTGGTAAGAATTGGGGGAAGAAAAGGTGGGGTGGGGTGGGGTGGGGGGGGGGGGCAACTCTCCCAAAAAAAGTTCCCTTCCCATAGTCTGCCATAGCAGGTTGCTTAGGGCCCCATCCTGTACACAACCAACCATACACACAAAGCACACCAGATCTTGGTCGTACACAAAAAATAACCCCCATCACCAATTCTATAGATCTAAAACGATGATGGGGTCACCAGATCTGAGATTGTATCTAAGCTCCACCAATATCCTTAACCACGTCAATGCTGGAAAATCGATAGAGCCTCAGTGGTCAGCCAATCCCGTCCCGAACTTTTCCAGCAGCGAAGGAGTCCTCTGAAATATGAAGTATGTTTCCAATTACAGAGGATGCCTCCATTACAAGGAAACATACCCAATAGAAATGTGATCTTAGCGCCCAGTTGCTAAATCTGTTTTCCTTCAAGCTGAAAACTTCCAAGGTGATTTCACAATCGCTCTTCTTCACCACTTGAACCATCGATTGAGTGATGAGAACCGATATGGCTTGGGGTGTAATCGATCTCCCCATTAGCCCTTATTAGAGAAAATCTAAGTGCAGCCAATAGTTTTCTTCTTGCTGACACCTAGGCAGGAGCGGGGTTTGTACTGTGTCTGTGAATTTACTCTTGGCATTGTAAAAGTCACCGATGTCCCTTAATGCTTTTATCAGCCCGCTTGTGATTTAATTAGGCGAGTCAAGCCCCATGCGACCACCGACTTAATGAAATCTTTGGGAAATGTTTGGAGTTCCATGGCTGTCTGTCTAGGTGTGGTTGTCGTGAGAAATGAAGGGCTATGGAGATTGCTATGGTTCTTCTTACTCCCAGTGGTGGAAATTACAAACTCTACGATCTGTCGGCTCTATCGCTGTGTTATTATGGTGGAGTCGGGTTTAGAGCAATGTTAAGGGGACATGTAGGCCACAACTAAAGGAGTAGTACCTGGGTTGAAGATCTACGCATAAGGAGATAATATTGAAACCAACTATTAGATGTGTTTCTTACCGAACACAGTATACAGATATATGAATATTGCTAGCGACATACACATTTATAGATTGACCTGTGTCTTTATTGTACCTTACAGACTATGTATATAAGGCTGAATTATTAAAGGGTTTAAGAATGTTCACTCAATAAATTGTATTAAGACCCACTTCAATTATCCAGTATTAAATACCATCCTTATTTATTTGATCTGCACATAATTGGATAATTAAAGTAAATATTCACAACATTTATCGTGTGAACATTCTCGGGTCCATTAGTAAATCAGCCCTTTTTAGTCTACTTGATCTGAATAGTACCTATTTAAATACAAGAACAGAACCTTAAACGAAATATATTCCTAACTTTTTAGTAAATCAGCCTCAATGCTTTTATTGTTTTTTTTTTTTGTGTGGAAACATTCTTAGTTCCTTAACTAATGCTTATTTAGTCTACCTGAACGGAATATTATCTATTTAAGGTGAAAGAGCACATCCTGAAACGAAGTGCATTCTCCGATTATTCAGAACATCAGCCTTATGTAGGGAACTTGATCTGAATATTATTAATTTAAGATCACGGAACTAAAGGAGCACATCCTTAACAAAAGGGCATTATCATCACTTTTATTAAATTAGTCTTATTTAGCCTACTTGATCTTTATATTATCTGTTTAGGAGCTAAAGGAAAACAACCGTAAATGAAGTGCATGTTCATCTCCTATAGTAAAGCGATCTTTTTTAGTCTACTTGATTTAAATATTATTTATTTAAGATAATAATAATTAAAAAAAAAAAAAAACTAAAAGAAGCACATCCTTAAAATAAGTGTGATTGCATCTCGTTATCAGTCTTGTTTAGTCTATTCGATCTAAATGTTAGCTATATAAGAGAAAGGAACACAGCCTTAAAGAAGTGCATGAATGACATGGCTGCTTGAATGTAATAAAATGATGGACGTTTTCTAATGCCTTGTGAGACTTATCATTATTATTTATCCTCCCCCAGGGCTCTCCATATGATCACGGCACAAGCATGGCTGGTTCTTTAGGGTACCATCCATACGCTGCCCCCTTGGGATCTTATCCATATGGTGATCCAGCTTACAGGAAGAATGCCACCAGGGATGCCACCGCCACTTTAAAGGCCTGGCTAAATGAGCATAGGAAAAACCCCTATCCCACCAAGGGAGAAAAGATTATGTTGGCCATCATCACCAAGATGACACTCACCCAAGTGTCCACCTGGTTTGCCAATGCTAGGAGGAGGCTTAAAAAGGAGAACAAAATGACTTGGACTCCCAGAAACAGGAGTGAGGATGAGGAGGAGGAGGAAAACATTGATCTGGAGAAAAATGACGAAGAGGAGCCCCTAAAACCAGATGAAAAGGGGGAGCTGGATGTGGAAACAGGTCAGTTTTAAGTTAATTTAATTAATTTGATTAAATGCACTGTTGTGATGTATAGATATGTGTTATGTCATTTTATTGAACTTTATATGTTACTCCAATTGTTTGTAGACTGTAGGAAGGCCTAATTAAATCCAGTAGTCCTTGTTTATTGAATGCCATTTTTGGTAAGCCCAGGAGCAGTTAGTCTTGGATGTTGTCAGTAATCCTCTGAATTTTTCTTTCTCAACAGAAAAACGGAGTCCAACCAGGGACGATTCTGATCGTTTGGAACAAGAACATCTTCAGGAGAAGGATTTGATCTCAATCCGGAGTGATGCGGAGTTAAAGGAAGCTGAAGAGTCTAGTGATATTCTGTCTAAAAGCTCTGCTCCAACTTCTCCACCTATGTGCCAGTCTGGCCAGGCCCAGGAAGAACAGACTTTACATAATCGCCATCTTCACCACCATCCTCATCACCACCATCATCATCCTCATCAGCCAGCCCAGCACCCCCAGCACCACCAGCAGCAGCAGCCCCGCCCAATAGACCTTGTGCATAGGCGCACCCCACTTCATCATGGCACAGTTCCCAGCAATGCCGCATCGGTCATACACTCACCCCCTGCTTTGGCTTCCAAGCCTAAACTGTGGTCCTTGGCAGAGATTGCCACTTCCTCGGACAAATCTAAAGAAAACAGTGAAATCACAGCTGGAACAGGGTCAACTACAGTCCAGTCCATGCTTGGCAATTCGTCCCCCCTTTCCAAATCTCCTGGAGCAACGTGTCCCCTTCCTAATAACTCTGTGTTGTCCCGTCCCCTGTACTACAGCACCCCATTTTACCCCGGGTACACGAACTATGGCTCTTTTGGTCATATGCACAGTCACCATGGACCAAATACAACGACTTCAGCCAACAGCAATGCACATTTCAATGGATTAACTCAAACAGTCTTAAACAGAGCTGAAGGTTTAGCCAAAGAGTGTAAGCTTAGAGGTCAATCCCAAGCAGACCTTAGCAAGGACTCTGCTTACGAACTAAAGAAAGGTATGTCCAGCCTTTAATTCTGGATTCCTCTGCCAGTGTTGGGACTTACTTTAATTTATTGAAACATAAAAATGCCTTGACAGTTTACCAGTTTGCCATCAAGAAAGTTTAGTCATTGAAAACATTCTAAAACCTAAAGGCCGCTGCAGAAATATCTCTGGCTGGTCTCAGTATGTCTTAAACCAGCTACAAGGAAATTCACAATTTGTATTATTATGAACCTGTATATTTAATTGTAGCATTTTGTATTTAAATGAATCATCACTATCTTTGAAGTAAATTATGGAATTAAATCCGATGTACAACGATTTATGCTGTTTTTGTAATATAAATATATGAACTTTTTTTCGGAATTATTTCTTAGTGAATAATACAAATTTAACTTCATTTTTTAAATGCCTTTCTTCTTTGCCTCTTTTTTCTCATAGTCGAATCATCAATTTATCTACCTTTTTATAACTTACTTTCTTCTTTTTTTTCCCCCTCTTTTCTTTTGTTCCCTCCTTTTATTCTCTTCATACAAATACTCCAATGTTTGTATGTATCATTTGCATGGGGAGTCGAATGAATAGGGAGCCCTTTAAAAGGCACGCAGCATTTATGTGTCGGTCCTTATTGGCTGTGAATGTGTTAACCTTATTAATTTTAACCAATGCCCTGCTCCACGCTATGCAATCAAGCAGTGACCTTTACTAATGAATTCGATTTTATGCAGGAAACTTGGCATTACAAAGACTGTAGGAACTGAGTACAACCAAGCTTGCTTTCATGATATTTAAAACATAAGATCATATGCACACGCTGTTTATCTGACTATTGCAATTTTTTAAACAAAGTCATTTTTCGGTTTGAGAAGAGGTAAAATTCTTGAGTGAATGTGAGTATCTTTTTCCAGAAGACAAGACTGGATAGAGGGGCAGTCAGTCCAGCGAAAGGTAAATCTAGGTCAATGCTCCCTTTCGCAGGTAGGTGTCGCTCTTGCGCTTGAATTCACTCGTTATTTGCATAGGTGTGAATAGCAGGCATAGGAAAAAAGAAATAAAGAAATAAAAAAAATCTCTGATAGGCAAATCATGATTTGGACAGAGAAAGGTATCAATTATATTGGGATTCAAATCCTGAAATAGGATTTACATGCCAAATCTCGAGCTAAGCATCTCAAATTTATAATTACAGATTTTGTACCTAAACTTTTTTTTTTTTTTTATTTAAGCCTGACAAATTATTTTTCTTTCTTTCTTTTTTTTTTTTTTTTTCTAACAACCGAATAAAATAAAACGGGGACTACAAGTTTTTTCCCTCTAATAACTGTCAGATTTATTTTACTCCCTGGGAAGTTAAGACAACGAATTTTGTCATCATGGGCAACAATTCTGCATTTGCTCACTGGTTCTCTTCTCCAATTTGTATTGCCTTTAAAAGTACCATAAAAACTTAGATTTTTCGGTAAATATATTTAAGAGTGTCAACTAATTTTACATCAATTCCCATATAAATTTGCCGATTAATTATTGTAATGCAAAACGCTGGAAAATAGGACAAGGATCTACAAGTCGTTGTAGTACTATCCCATTAATCATTTTCTAATAGAGACACATTTAAATGAAAAAATAAGAAACGTTCCATTACATTAGTTTGATTCAATATATGAATTCAGATACTGTAGGTGTACAGTATTGATAAATAATATTACCCGATCATTTTTTTTTTCGTTAGAAGAATAGATTAAAGTTATTGACACATCGTGCATTCCTATTATTTGTGTTCACGATCACTTTGAAAACATATTATCACATTTATATGTTGCGTTTTAACAATGTCCACGTGGGAGAACTTTTTCTTGACTTTAGTTTAAAACAGATAAAATTAATAATGTCAACATCAGATCAACCCGAAAATACCAGTTTTTCTTCTCCGGATTTTTTAAAGTTATGGTAAACTATTTTTTAGTTCTGATTTGAATACATATTATTATGATTCTGCAAAAGATTTCACGTTCATAAAAGTTTTTTATTTTATTTATTTTTTATCTATCGAAAATCGCAATATTGTTTGCATTCAGCTATTTGTTTTGTGAATTAACCATTTAAGTAAAAAATGGCTTCAGCAACAAACTGATCTGCTCCAGCAGTTCAAAATGCAGAAGGTATATTACGGTGCAATACATATACATTCGATATTACTTGCTCTCTAGTCAATTTATTGGATAAGAACTATTTTAATCAATCAGCATTTTATTTAAATATAATAATTTACTGTTTATAAAACAATAATCTTTTAGCTTGCACTCTAGGTAGGGATACAGACTTTCCGTTCTAATTTTCAGAGCGCAATAATATATTTAGGTTACTAGATTTAGAAAACAAATTCATATAGGGTTGTGGATGATTACAGAGCAAACATTTAATTTATTTAATAATTGCTCACTGGAACATCTTTTTTTATTATACTGTCCAAATAAAAACTAACGAACTTACATAAATATACATTTATTATAAAACGTTTGACTGTTTAAAAACTTCCAATTTTATATAAAATTATAGAAATTCTATTTTAATAACAAGATTCTCAATATTCGTTTGCAATTAATTCATAGAACGAATGAACAGCATGTTATTCCTAGGATTAAAAGTAATGACCTGACTGACTGTTTTCGTTTGCCCAACTGCACAGCCATTATCGCTAGTGGTTGCCTTCAAAGCACATCCATATTGTATAGAGGATTTTCACTTTAATTAAATGATCTTCAAGTAGTCTGCCCATGTGGAATGGTGGCCCATGCCAGAAGCCTCCAAGAATGAATCGAGTTACATCTCTGGCTTCTTAGAATAAAGGAGTCACTTTACTCACCCACCTATAGAAGTCACTCCATTGACCTTCTACCTTTGACATTTTGGTCAAGAGAGGACTGTGCAGAAAACTGCTATGGACAACTTGTATAGAGGGGAGTTGCAAGTCACAGCGGCTTCTTTTAATGAGGCATAATAAAGCCTATAAAGTGTTCTCCCAAGTGTAGGGTCCACTATTGTGTCCTATTCCCACTCACTTTCCTTTAGTGTAGGCTGATTTGGCTCATTGTATTCTTTTAGTAATTCAGTAACTAAACCTACTCTCTTGTGCTCTTTAGTGTTAGACTTTAGTTTGCTACCTAGATTGTAATATATATATATATATATATATATATATATATATATATATATTTCTCTTCTGCTTATGGAGCTGCACTCATATCAGTTTAAAAGTATAATGTCATTTTAAAGTAAGTTATTTAAATCTTCAAACCTTACATATTCCATCATACAAATAAGTGCATTAAGGCTACATTCACATAGACATAAACATTTTACTGATCTTATTATGTATGTTTTTCTATAGCACAAAAATTCCTGCGTAATAATCAGTAAATATTTGTGTAAAACCGTCCTGATTTTTTCCCCCCAATACCTGCATCTGGCATACATGTATGCATTATCCTCAGGATGCAGATTTTTTGTGTTACAGATCTGCATTTACTTTCAGTGGTCATGCGAATGAGGCCTAACTAATGTAACACAACTTTTATATGATAATGAAGCTCTCTCACCCACCTAGAATTATGTAAACCTTTTTTTGCAGTGCTCCCCTATACAAAAACATAAAGTTCATATACCAACAAAGTGCCTTTTCCCATTCAGTAAATGCTCTTCCTTTGTAATGTACAGAACAGTTTCTCTAAATCCACCTCTCAAGAATATGTTTTTCACCTGCGTGGTTTCAACATCTCCATTGACTTCCTCCATTTTTCTGTTCAGCTCACCCACTCACATTTCCAGTTCTTCCTTCATTCCAAAAGCACTTATATTGCCTTTTGTATGTGGCAAACAATAATCACATATAGCACACAATAAGCAAGAGAAAGACACCTGCTTCTGCTGAAATGTTTGATACAGTACATTGCTAGTATGGTTTTACTGCTGATGAAAGGAATAAAGTTCTCCTTTTGTAACTGCATTATATAAATCTGGGCAGAGCTGGTATGGGGGGGGGGGGGGGTATTGTGACTTTAATGGATGGGCATCCTGACCATGTGAGAAATACTGTGGGGTTGACTATAACTGGAGAGTGTAAAATCTGGTGCAGCTGTGCATGGTAGCCAATCAGCTTCTAACTTCAGCTTGTTCAATTAAAGCACTTGTTACCCCAACACTTCATATTCCTGATATGTGCCTGCTGTACCATGAACTTGTATGTGAAAATATCCTGTTCTCTTTGTATTGTTCCTGTGTGTGAAATCCCTGGTGTTCCTGCTGGTCCCCTGCCTTTCCTATTAAAAACTGACCACACTAAGCAGGAGAGCACACTGTGGCCAGTTCTCTAGCTAGGCTGGGAACTCAGGCTGCTCTCCAGCAATGATCAGACTTGTCCTGACTCGTGCCCACTGCACAGCCATCTATACAAAAATGTTTTGCCTTTCACTTCTTTTTAAACTGAATGGGTTGTTTAACAACTTTGGCAACAAAAAATCAGGAAGCTGATTGGTTTCCATGCAGAGCTGCACCGGATTTTGCACACTACAGTTTTAGTAAATCAACCCCTCCCTATATGTATGTTGGTGGTGGGTGTGCACATAGTTCATTTTGGCAATACTTTGTAGCATATTAACATCCCATGATTGCACAAAGAAATGCCTAAAAAACTAAATTGACGACTTTAATGGTACCAATTGGGTAAAATATCAAAAAGATTTTATTGTACAAAGTTTAATATGTATAAACGTGACATACAAGTATATGGGTATACTACAAACGTAAACAACAAATAATATTGTTATACTCTCTGTATTTTCCTCATCAACCCCACTGCAGTCCGGGGATGAGTGGCTCGCTGTGATGCCACAATACTGTGAATTCAGGAAATCCTGCTCCTTTTCATACATCAGAACCACATGCGAGTAACATTATTACTATTTTGCTTACATCAGAAGTAGTATAATTTTAAAGTAGTAATAAACCCTCAGGTTTTCTCTAGATCCATGTGTATAGCGGCACATTTAATGTTTTTTTCCTAATCATATTTTCTACCTTTTTGCAGATAAATGCTGCTGGTCCAGGCTCTGCTCAGTCTCTGCGCTGTTTCCCTTAACTTCCTGTTAGGAAGAAGGCACCATTACATAAGACAGGCAAGACACGCAGAGGTGATTACATGGAGATCAGCTGTCAATCCGAAAGCTGGTGGGTGGAACAATGGTGCAGTTCACAGATGAAGCTAATGTCTGACTGTATCTTTGCATACACAGCTTAGGCAGAAATTCCTTTCCTGCAGCCAAAGGTTGTAGGAAATAAATTCACACAATTCCCCCATCAACACAGACAATGCTGATAGGGGAATTGCTCCTGCTGAGCAATTGTTTGCTCCCAGTGTTCCTACTAAACCGGACGATATTTGAACCGTATATGGCCGGCCTTAGTATAAGAAGCACACAAGTAAATGTGGCTCCAGTGAGACACTGGAAGGCAATGAGCCACTATACAGGTACACTTGTACATAGGAAGACATTCATGTTCTCATTTTGTGGAAACGAGGGCATTGAAGATAACATGAAACAGTACTAAAAGATAATCTTCAGTATAAGCAAATATTGTCTAAACACAAGAGGCATGTGTATTCTCACTTGAATCATGGTGTACATTTGTGTATTACTTCCAGATTTGTGCAGTAATGCAGTATAAAAGTGCTTCTGTACAGAAGCTACCTGTAATAAAGACCTGTCACTGCTGCCCTCTCTCCTAGTGCAGGGTAACTGCTCTTGTCTCCTCCCCTTCCTGTAGTTTTCTGCATGCAGCCTGTAGAAGGTGGGGCCTACTGGCTCCCTCCCACAGCTCGGCTTTCTGCACAGGACATGGACAACAGAGTGATGATGTTACTGCTATTTTTGCAAGATAATATTTGGGTTTGCAAAGGCATTTGATGAACACAGAGTGGATTTATATCCTTTGTGGCTATTGAGGAATACATTTCAATGAAAGTTTTTATACTCAGAGTTCAGCTTTAGGCATGTATGTAACTGATGCTTCTACTTTTCCTTTAAAAGATGATTGATTTAATCACACTTCAATGTATGATGCCCTTGCTAAGTAATCAAGAATATCAAATCTGGGGTTTTGGGGCCATTTACTTAACCTCCCGGTACCATTAGCGGTAACCCACTCGGGATTGCATTGCAGAATCCTGGTTACTTAACTTGCCACCAGCATGCAGGCTGTGTCCTCCGCTCTGTGTTCTGGGCTCCATTCCCTGTGAGCGTCGCAACTAATGGGGGTGGAGCCTGGCTACAAAACATAACACATACAATACACTGTAATCTTACAGATTACATTATTGTATTAAATCATTTCACATCTCTTTTGTCCCTAATGCTTTGTCCAGTGCCCTGCATGCAATTTTATATTATATATACTGTCCTTTGTGCCTGGAATCTTGAGATTGTCCATGGCATTCAAAAAGTGTCCCTTTACATCAAAAGTGGTTTTAGACCAGCTAGAAAACAGCAATAGTAAATTAGAACATTTGCAGAATTGAGCGATAGTGAATCGTGGGGAAATTAATTTTATTATTATTATATTATTATTTTTTATAATTATTTATATTCATTTATTTTATTATAATTTATGATTTGGTGTTTCAAACTTTATCATACTCGGAATGTCAACTAGACTCTTGTTTGGACAGATTTAAGTGAGTTATTCCTAAGAATTACAGGCCTGCAATATAAAACACCAAATTTCTATGCAAAACAATGTACCACTTTGAGATGCAAAAATCTCACATAATCATACCGCCAGGGTGGTTAACCACTTGCCTACCAGGTATGAACACCCCCTTCCTGACCAAGCCATTTTTCAGCTTTCAGCGCTGTCGCAATTTGAATGACAATTGCGCGGTCATGCAACACTGTACCCAAATAAAATTTTTATCATTTTTTCCCCACAAATAGAGCTTTATTTTGGTGGTAATTGATCACCTCTGCGGTTTTTATTTCTTGCGCTATAAACAAATTAAGAGGGACAAGTTTGAAAAAACGCAATATTTTTTACTTTTTATTATAATAAATATCCAATTTTTTATTTATTTTTTGAAACAAATTTTTTCCTCAGTTTAGACCAATACGTATTCTTCTACATATTTTTGGTAAAAAAAAAATCGCAATAAGCGTCTATTGATTGGTTTGCGCAAAAGTTATAGCGTCTACAAAATAGGGGATAGATTTATAGCATTTTTATTATTATTTTTTTTTTACTAGTAATGGCGCGATCTGCGATTTTTATTGTGACTGCGACATTGCGGCGGACATATCGGACACTTTTGACACATTTTTGGGACCATTCACATTTATACAGCGATCCGTGCTATAAAAATGCATTGATTACTGTATAAATGTGACTGGCAGGGAAGGGGTTAACACTAGGGGGCGCTGCAGGGGTTAATATGTACCCTATCTTAGTGATTCTAACTGTGGGGGGAGGAGACCGATCAGTGTCCCTATGTACAAGGGACACACCATCGGTCTCCTCTGACAGGACGTGGATCTGTGTGTTTACACACACAGATCCACGTCCTGCTCGATTACCGGGCAATCGTGGGTGCCTGGCGGTCATCGCGGCCGCCGGGCATGCGCATTGGGTCCCCAGCTACACGGCGGGCATGCGCGCGCCTCACGCGGCGCGCGCGCCCCCTAGTGGCCAGAAAGCGAGCGCCGTCATATGACGGCGGCCCGCCATAATAGCTGCACCGTGCCGCCGTCATTTGACAGTGGGCGGTCAGCTACAGGTTAAAGAGGCACTCTCATTAGGATACAAATATCCAAACAACTGTGTCTCTTTGAAATACTTGTACTACTCTTACGATTACTACCTCTGTTGCATAGAAACTTAATTTTATTTCAGAGTTACAGGCAGCTCTATGATCTGCAGCATCCAAAGCTTCCAGGTGTATAGGATGCCTTCATCTGCCTACTGTGAGCGGAGGTTCTACCCACCAACTGCTATGTCACTGGTATGTTCATAACGCTCTGAAAGAGGGAACCACAGCACACAGGGGCTAAATGTAGGCATCTTAAACACCCACAAGTGGCAGATGCTGACGATTCTAGAATCTTATAATATGTCTTTTATATTTGCCTGGCGTTCAGCTGAAAATTTGTGGCTTTACAGTCAAACTTAACCTGTGGTTGGACATAAAAGTGTCTCACACCTTGCATCAACTCTTTATATTGCCTGTGCTGAATCCTTACAGAGTAAGGACGATAGGGCCAAAATTAAACTACTTGAGATGAATTGAGCGCAATCTAAAATGCTGTTTTTTTAATTTTCCTTGCTCATGGTTGGGTTCTCTTTGCAAAGTGAAGCTTCACCTCATTTACTAAGCTCTGGAGCAACTGCACTTGTAGAGGGCAACTTCACTTTGCAAAGTGCAGTGTATTTACTTTTAATAAATCAACCACCACATGTCAAATAGATCAGTAGGTAGAAAGAACTAGCTAGTCAGTCATATGCATATCTAATTTTCTTCCTGTAAATATCGAACATGGTCTTGCCTACTGCTCATGACTCTTTTAACTAAGGCTCATTGGATAAAGAAGAGGTGTAGCTGAGCTTTACGTTTACTGGAAAAGTCAAGGTTTGTGATTGATTTACTAAAAAGCAAGGTCCACATAGTACATCTGGCTTCCATCCACATAACTGCTACATTAAAGTAAAGAAAAAAAAAAAAAAAAAACATGACATCACCCTCACCTATGTGCCATAGGTAGAAGCTGAGTGTAAGGTAGGTATAATTTTCTAACTTTTTCCCCCCACAGTTTTCATTTTATTTTAAAACCCAATTTATTATAGGAGTGGGGGTCCAAATGTAAGAAGCAAACTTGGCTTTTTAGTGCATGTATACAGGTGTTTTGGCTGCACTTTCACAGACACAAAGACAGAGTCTGATGCCTGCTGAAACCTACAGCACCAACATATGCTTGTGAAAGCTTAACAGCAGGATTAACCTCTATAGTAAACCCAAGATGTAATGCACATAAAACATGGGTCAATGATGCAGTGCATAACGCACTAGGAGACCCACATATGTGAAAATCACACCAACTAAATGGCTATTTATATGTCAATAAAACACAGTTTCAGTGAAAATAATACAATACAACCCTTCCTATATGTTAATATTACCAAAAAGTAGCATTCTATTTTTCATGGCTCACCTAGTTCTTATAGATTGATTTATTATCTCTTAAACTTTTATCTTGACAAGATCCTGCTTTGTTAACATGGTTGTTGCTCAGTTGCAGAATTCAGATTTATTGTGGGCTAAATCACCCACTTAAATCAAGCATCAGACCAGCCTGTTGTGTTAGCCTTTCGCTCCCTGTCTCTTTGTCTTAACTCCCAGCCATCTCCCCTATTCTCTTTTCTATATGACCTGCTTAGATGATTAGAAAGGACATCTGGGTTGGCAGTAGAACAAGTGTTTTGAAAGAGAAGACCGTCTGTTTTTCCAAGTGAGCAATATGTTAATTCTAAAGACCCCTTCTCTCTGCTTTCTTAAGAACAAGAGGAGGAAATCTGCCACAAATACATCAACAGAGGAGAAAGAGTCTCCACTGAAAAACAAGTGTCACTTTTTAATTTAGGCTTTGCACAGGCCTCAGATATAATCATGTGCCATATTTTCTAAGCTCTCCAAGCAGAGAAAGAGAAAAGGGACCTTAATCTGCTTCCCTCCTGGGACCAGTGAAATTGGAGAGGAGTTTGCATTGGTCTGTGTATAAATATATATTTATATATATTCAGGAAATCTCACTGGGAATGCTCATTGAATTGTCAAGTCCGAGGAATGAGGCTCTTAATTAATTATGGGAGTTAGAAATTCAGGCCATCTGTTATCTGCCTGTATGTGGGTCTAACACAGGAATACCCATGTCTGTGTATTTGCTTGTGTTAGAAAACATATCATAAGTGTCTCTTTTAGTAGATGAAACTACAGGTAACAGATGGCAAATTGTGTGTTGCATTCCTGTACCTTAATGTTGTTGCTTTGATATCACTCCATTGTTCTGAAAAAAAGTGAATTTTAAAAAGAAATTTTCAAGTATACCTTTTTTTCAGTTATATTGTCCATTAATAGAAAACATGAAATCATCAAATGAAAAGAAACAAGAGTTATCTGTATAAATAAATAGGAGTGATTGTTTAAATCTCCATTTTGTCCTTAAACGTGATTGTTAAATCCATCCCATCTGATAAAATATTTGAGTGTGTATAAAATAACTTTTTATCTTATTATTTTATGATCTATGATCAACTGAATTAGATTAGCATAATCCTAATTAATACTGATCTCTATTAATTTTTCTATAGTGAAACATTTCTAAACAATTTAGTTTACTTTGTTGCAACAATGTCAAAGTTGTACAGCTGTTAAACATAAAAAGAAAAATGATAAAATCAGATAAATTATATTTTTAGCCACCAATTCAATTAAGTAAAAATTGTCACTATGATTAGATTAGACAGAAAGCCTACCCAAATTAGCTTGAATTTTAGTTAATTTCTTCCATGATCAGTTGTAGTTACATTGAGCATACATTTTGCAGTGCCCCTTTGCAGGCTGTCAGCCTACTGTCAGTCATTTTATGTTGTATGACTTCCCTCCCTGAGAACTACAGGTCTTAATAAGAAGTGTTTTGAGAAGAATCAGCAGGGTGGATCAGTGTGTGAATCATTTCTGAATGATTAGTGGTGTGGATAATAAGGTTGTCCTGGGGCCTAATGTCAGTCATTTTGTGTTGTGCGACCTCCTTCCCTGAGAACTACAGCTCTTCATGAGAAATGCTTACAGACAGCAAAGGGGTACATCGGTGATATGAATAATTACTGAATAATGTATATGGGGTGACCTATGGTGTGTCTAGATTTGCAGTTTGAAAAACTGAAGGGATCTAGGTGAAACCTTTATTTAGCAAGCTTGCTTTAGTTACCATTCCTAATTCTTGTGCACCAAATTTCATAAATATCTCCAGATTTACTTTAGGGGTGGTGAGGTTTTAGTGTCAAGAAACAAGACACAAACAATGGGTTGGTCAACTTACCAGTCTGTTTCAAGAGCCACCCCCCGGTTCGGTTCGCATCCAGAACATGCGAACGGACCGAAAGTTTGCGCGAACATTCGAACACCGTTAAAGTGTGAATTTTAAAGGCTAATATGCAAGTTATTGTCCTAAAAAGGGTTTGGGGACCTGGGTGCTGCCCCAGGGAACATGTATCAATGGAAAAAAAAGTTTTAAAAAATGATTTTTTTTTGAGAGCAGTGATTTTAATGATGCTTAAAGTGAAAAAATAAAAGTGAAATATTCCTTTAACTATCGTACCTGGGGGGGTGTCAATAGTTTTACGTGCTTAGAACAGTCCCTGCACAAAATGAAATTTCTAAAGGAATAAAAGTCATTTACAACTGCTTGAGGCTTTAATGTAATGTCAGGGCTCGGCAATATGGATGAAAATCAGTGAGACAAACGGCATGGGTACCCCCCCCCAGGCCATTACCAGGCCCTTTGGGTCTTGTATGAATATTAAGGGGAACCCCACACCCATATTAAAAAAAGAAAAGGCGTTGGGCCCCTAGGTCCTATATACTCTGAGCAGCAGTATACAGGCGGTGCAAACAAGACAGGGACTGTAGGTTTGTTCTTATGTAGAATCTGTTTGTAATTTGGAACAAGTACATTTTGTAAGTGTAGCTCCAGCCAAAAAATCAATTTTAAAGCTTTTTGGAAAACATAGGGAAGGGTTATCACCCCTGTAACATTTGTTTTGCTGTCTGTGCCCCTGTTCAGAAGATTTCACCTCACTTTCTGTCCCAATGACAACTGGATTTAGAAAATTTGAGGATTTAAAGGGAAACAAGGATTGGTGATATATCAGTGGAGGAGACACCTTTTTCCCATATTAACTCTTACAGGAGAGAATTTCCCTTCCTAGGGGTAGATTTCCTCTCACTCCCTTTTGTCTCCCTCCGTTTGTAAGTAGGAGTCGTTTGTAAGTCAGATTTTTGAAAATAGGGGACCGTCTGTATATACTATACAGCCTGCCCTATACACTCTATGGAAACTTGGGCCTTAGGTGTTGGTGGTACCAGAACACTGTAAGCCCTCACAGTTACTCTTGGTGGGCGCTGGAACGGGCCCTGCTGTGAAATATTAGATCAAAAATTGTAATTACACACCCCTGTTGAACAGGGGCATAAAAATTGGGCCTTAGGCAGTGGTGCCACAACACTGCAACCCCTCACAGATACTCTTGTTGAGCGCAGGAACGAGCCCTGCTGTTAAATATTTGATCAAAAATTGTAATTACACGCCCCTGTTAAACAGGGGCATACAAATTGGGCCTTAGGCAGTGGTGGTGCCACAACACTGTAACCCCTCACAGATACTTTTGTTGAGCGCAAGAACGAGCCCTGCTGTTAAATGTTTGATCAAAAATTGTAATTACACGCCCCTGTTAAACAGGGGCAGAAAAATTTGGCCTTAGACGGTGGTGGTGGTGGCACAACACTGTAAAGCCTCACAGATACATTTGTTGAGCGCAGGAACAGGCCCTGCTGTGAAATATTTGATCAAAAATTGTAATTACATGCCCCTGTTAAACAGGGGCAGAAAAATTGGGCCCTAGCCACTCGTGGTGGTGCCCAGAAAAAAAAATGTTCTTAGAAGCTATCAACATGAACATTGAGGAGGAATAGGATATTCTCTCAGCATAACAGGATAGTCACTCAGCATCAGCATAGGCAGTCTTGAAGGGATCTCACCCTCATAAAAAATTTTATCGGTTACATCAGCATCAGGTACTTGGTAGTTGGTGATCCAAGACTGATTCATTTTTATGAAGGTGAGCCGATTAACCAAGTCGGTGGACAGGCACACTCTGTGATCGGTTACAAAGCCTCCAGCAGCACTGAATGTGTGTTCCAAAGAACGCTGGATGGAGGACAGGCCAGTAGCTTAATTGCATACCGTGCAAGCTCTGGCCAGTGATCCATCCTCAAGACCCAGTAACCCAGTGGATTTTCAGTTGGAAAGGTCTCCAAGTCTGATCTTACCCCTAGGTGTACAACAGACGCAGGTTGCTGGAACCGATCAGGCCTTGGGGCTGCGGATTAAAAAATTGTCGCATGGGTCAGACAGCCACCTTCTCCACCGCTTCTTCTGTGACTGACCGAAGCCTCAGCAACACATTGTCCATGAGTAACCTCCCCGGCTCTGGAAACGCATTGCACAAACCTTTCTGCAGGGCCTCCCGAAGATGTTTCATCCTCTGCTCCCTCTGCGATGGTTGGATAAGTTCCACCACCTTACCCTTGTAACGTAGATCCAGAAGGATTGCCAGCCAGTACTGATCCCTCTCCTTGATACCACAAATCCAAGGGTCCTTTCGCAGGCTTTGCAGGAGCAGGGTGGCCATCCAGCGTAGGTTTGCTGAGGCATTAGGTCTGGAGTCCTCTGGGTCACTAAGGACAACCTGATCCGCATCCACACCTCCTCCCAGCCACGTACAAGTCCATGGGTTTCTGAGGACTGAAAATGATCCCTTGAAGACTGCTGCTGATGCGGAGTGCCAGGCTCCACCTCCATGCTGACACTATCCTCCTAATCCTCTTCCTGTGTGATAGGTGGGCCTGCAGGAATACCGTCTGGATAAAGGGGGCCTTGAGAGGTAAGGAAGTCCTTCTCTTCCTCCCTCTGTTCTGACTCCAGTGGCCTATCCATTATTCCATGCAGGGGGTGCTCCAACAGGAAGAAACGAGGGACAGTATCACTGATGCATGCACTGTCATTGCTCACCATCCTTGTTGCCTCCTCAAATGGTGACAGGACAGTGCATGCATCCTTGATCATGAGCCACTGGCATGGCCAAAAAAAGCCAAGCTCCCCTGACCCTGTCCCAGAGCAAATTCTTGCACAGGTACTCATTGATGGCCCTCTGCTGCATGTGCAGCCACTGCAGCATTGCCAACCTTGAGTTCCACCTGGTGGGCATGTTACAGATGAGGCGGTTCTTGGGCAGGTTGCATTCCTTTTGGAGGTCAGCCAGCTGAGCACTGGCATTATGTGTGGATCCAAAATTGTAGCGCTAATGCATAAGCTAGGTGTATATAACACTCAAAAAACAATATATACATTGAGGTAATAACTCTTAGTGCTGGAATTGATTCCAGTGAAACAAAAATACTATAAACATAATATAGTCCATATAGTGATAACATCAAAGTGTAGGTCCTGCTGGTCCACTCAATGAAGGCAGGTTGTAGTGTATACTTGACTGATGTAAAATAAGGCGTGGGTACGCTTACCAGAAGTGTTGGATGTGACTACCATACGGCATACACATCAGACAAGCTTAAGGATGGAAGGTCTTGCATCACATGGGAAGCCACCACGGACTGAAACTTCAACGATTTCCGGAACTGTATGCTGGATCAGTCAGCGAGATAGATGGACTCGGCATGCGATTATCCAATGATCCCAAAATGGATGGTGAAGACCGGGGGAGGGAATAAGAAATGGAGACCACTCCAATGGTGCAGGTCAAAAAGCAACTATTTATTCACATATGCATGTGAACATAAAAATAAAGTAAAAATCTCGAGACAAAATATAAAATTCTGGCAATATGAGGGGCGTAGGATAGCTGGCCCGACGCGTTTCGACTAAAGTCTTCCACAGGGGCATATCTCTGACCCCTCCATATTGCCTCCAACTATTTATAGACATACAGCTAAGAATGGAGCCGCCCACTTGGTCTAGGCAGGAAGTGGACGCTTCCAGCCCAACCAAATGCAATAGGGGGGATAGGTTCCAAATTATCTGAACATAATAAGTATATCTTAATGATTATAGACATATTATATATTAAACAGACACATAAATGTACATCCTGGTTGTGAAATGGGTATTCTGAGGGATCTGAGATTGTGAATAATGTTTCATGAATAATTAATGTGATATGAAACCCCCGTTAATGGATCGATCCAAGGCTAAAATCGTAATGGCCAATCCCAGTCCGGGGACAACAAATCCCGCCAAAACGGAGGTATCCAATCACAATCCCATACCAACAGGATATCCGGGTGGCGAATGGCGCCTAAATGGATGTCCAATCATGTTATCTACTGACAGGACATCCGGGTAGACGCACTAAGCATAGCGGGCGGGACAGTGCGTGATGACGTCACTACGTCGTGACGCAACGAGCGGCGGCGCGCAAAAGGTGCGCGGCGACGCAGATGCGTTCGGCGCGTGAACGTGAGGGCCCGGCCACTTCCGGCCAGGATGACCGGAAGTGAGCGCAACCCGGAAATACGGAACCCAAAGGAGGGTGACCGCATGGATAGACATAAGAAACAAAAACGCCTGTGGATTGGTGCACTCAGTGCACGTGATGGCCTCCCACCCAGGCAACCCATACACGGACACAATGCATTAGCCATCAGGCGTCACCAGAGCATGCGGCAACCAAGTGCACGCATACATGGTAAACAGCACGTAAAGAACGTCCCAAAAGACGCACAAGTGACTGATTATTAACTGCATCATCTGATAGTGACACATGTGAAAATGAAATATTATAAAAATATTATAAAAATGACAACCGATGATCGAAAGAATAGTAGCATGAAAAACCCATGCACAATGTACCCAGGTCCCGGACCATGTTAATGCTAGTAAGCACTTAAATGACAACACCTGGATGGCGTAATGGGGGAAGCAAAGTGACAGTGCATTTGGTGATAGCTTGTAGTGCATGAAATGTCATATCCTCATGAAACACCAAATGATGGCGCGTAACCAAGATGATGGGTGAGGCAATAACAATATTAAAGTGATCTAAGGGTGAATAAATAAAATAAATATAATGAAATAAAATAAGACGTGCCAAAAAACACCTCTAAGGGACATGTAGCTATACCCAATGCCATGGTAGGATAACCAATGAGATTGGATAGTAAGGTTAAGTGTGCACAAAGAAAGTATAGTATCCGCATCGAGACTATCACTCGAGAGGATACATATATTTACGTTAAAAAATGACCACAATCGTCTTAACGACCTACCGTCGTAGGCTCGATTAGAGGGTGAGTGATACCATGTAAGGGAATGGAACATGTGTGAAAAAAAGTGATCGAATTAGTGTGTAGGTATATGTTTTTCTGGAAAAGGGATTAACCCTAAATAGCCATCTCACATCCAGTTTGTCCAAAAAGGCATATAGATCTTATGATGTTTAACAGCATATGCGAACAGAACAACCCAAACCGAGAGATAGAAAAGGTGGGTACCCTAACTGGATCCCTATGAAATGGATAACACGGGTGAAGTGCCACTCACCCTCGGTTAATGAAACAATTTATGTCCCATTCGACGTTCATACCGAAGGGTGAGTAGCACTTCAACTCGTGGATCCAGTAGGTTTCCAATCTCGAGACCCCTCGTAGATTGGACTCACCCCGCCAGTGGGCAACAAATTTGTCAATTATCTGGAACTGTGTCCCTGATGGATCTCTATTGTGGTGTTCCCGGTAGTGGCGGGGGACACTATGTTTGATACATCCTTTACGGATCTTGGCCAAATGTTCATTTACACGTATGGAGAACGCACGAATGGTGCGTCCAACATATTGCAATTTGCACGGGCAGGTGATCAAATAAACTATAAATTTGGTGGCGCATGTGGTGAAATGTTTCATGGTATAAGTACGTGCAGTGACAGTGGAACTGAAAGTATCTGTCATGCGTCTGCCTAATGTGTTGTGCAAACAAACATTGCATTTTTTGCATGGGAAATAACCCTTGCAGTGTTGGAAAAATGAAGTCGTCCTGGGAGGGTCGACAACGTTGGGAGCGATGTCGCCCTGAACAGACCGGGCACCTCTGAAGATGATGCCCGCCCGTTCAGGGAGAGAAGGTCCCAAAATGCGATCGCTACGTAGAACCTTCCAGTGTCTGGCTATAATCTTCTTGACCTCCTTATGTTGGGTGGAATATGAGGTGAAGAAGGACCACCTAAATTTGTTGTCTCTGGGGGTCTTGGGTCGGTCTACCAACAAAGACTTCCTATCCACGGTGGCTACTGATTTTATGTCTGCGTCCAGGGAATCCGGTTGGTAGCCCTTTTCTATAAACCTTTGTCTTAGGGTCTGACATTGTTGGAAGAAGATGGAGTCATTCGTACAGTTCCTCCTCATTCGAAGGAACTGTCCTCTTGGCACTGATTTAAGCCAGCGGTCATGGTGGCAGCTCCCGACAGGAATGTATCCATTCCTGTCGGTGGGCTTAAAATAGGTTTTGAACTCAAAGCCTCGTGTAGTGGACTCTATCTCTAAGTCAAGGAAGTGTATGTTGGTAGGACTGGCCTCATAGCTCAAAACTATCCCTCGATCGTTAAGGTTAAGAGTAGTCATAAACTCGTCCAAGGACGACATATTTCCCTTCCATAGGAGGAGGACGTCGTCTATGTACCTAGTCCATAGGACTAGTTCCGGACGTCGGAAGGCATAGACGACGTCCTCCTCCCACTGGGCCATGAATAAATTGGCCACACTGGGGGCATATTTTGCCCCCATGGCCACTCCCTTAATTTGGGAATAAAAGGTGCCCTGAAACCAAAAGTAATTGTGTTTGGTGGCAAATCGCAGTAGATCTAAAATGAAGTTTTTTTGGATGGAGGAAAGGGT
This sequence comes from Lithobates sylvaticus, assembly GCA_028564925.1. Classification (NCBI taxonomy): domain Eukaryota; kingdom Metazoa; phylum Chordata; class Amphibia; order Anura; family Ranidae; genus Lithobates; species Lithobates sylvaticus. The sequence goes on from CM053034.1 coordinate 147,142,017, forward strand.
TGAAAGACTCGATAGGTAAAACTCCACAGCGCCTATACCTAAGGAATGAGAGATACAGGTGTATAGCGCGGCGACGTCAGCTGTCACCATGATTAAACCATCATGATGTTCCACGGATTCGAGTAGCCGAATCACATCCTTAGTATCCTTAAGATACGAAGGAATTTGTCTGACTAGTGGCTGCAGATAGAAATCTATGTACCTACCAATCCTCGAGGTCACCGAATCGATGCCACTAACGATGGGGCGACCTGGAGGATTGGTAGGACACTTATGTACCTTGGGAAGGTAATATATAATGGGGATTCGGGGAGCTAGGGGAACAAGAAATTCCCTCTCCTTACGATTAAGTATGCTGAGGGAGAAACCTTCCTCAATCAATTCGGTCAAGGCCTTTTTGTATTTTACGGTGGGGTCTCCACTGAGAATGATATATGTGGATCGATCATCTAGTTGTCTTAACATCTCTCTATTATAGTCCTCTCGGTCCAGTACCACAATTCCGCCTCCCTTATCAGCGGGGCGGATAATGATATTTTTATTTTTACATAGGGATTTTAATCCCTTGGATATGGCTGGATCTTGATGTACTTTTTTAGTGGGGAGAGTTTCTAGGTCGTTGAGAACCAAGTTTTTGAATACATTAATAGAATGAGACGTGGTATTGGGTGGATTAAAAAGTGATGGGTTGGATAAACCAGAGTGTACACTGGAAGAGGGGATAATACAACCTGACGTAGTAGGGGGAACTGTTAAAAAATGTCGCTGGACATTCAACTTTCTGATGAATTTGTGTACATCAACAAAGGTTGCGAAGCGGTCCAATGGCCGTGGTGGAACAAACTTCAAACCTCTGTCGAGCAACTGTGTTTCCGCATCAGAAAGTTGAACTGTGCTCAGATTGTAAATACCTGCACCAATAGGAGTTAGACCCTTTTTCTTTTGCCTCTGGAGGCGTCGCCCCCCTCTGTTACCTCGTTTCGTTTTGGACTTGGAGGATAACTGGGAGGGTCCCTGTAAAAACCCGATGGTTGAGAAGGCCCTCGAGGTTGGGAATTGTGTTGGTATGGGTAGGAGTTGTATATGGGTTCTCTGCCCTGATTACCATATGGGTGTTGTTCCCCATATCTCCCTTGATTCCCATATTCACGGGAGGGTACATGTCTAGCATGATCTCTAATAGGGGTATTTTGAGGGTACTGGTTTTTATCATCCCTCCAATGGGGGGGTGGTGTACTGTATGGCTCAGCCCGACGGGGACCACCTCTCCCCTTCGATTGGTTATTTCTCCCCCTTGTGGGATGGTTGTTGCCCCTTGAGTTGTGTCTGCCCCTGCCATAGTTATTCTGTGCATACGTACTGGGAGCATACTCAACTGGGGCATATACATCATCCCTGAAACCTCTCTGAGAATTAGACGGTGGGGGTTCATAGAATAACCTACGATCAGACTGAAGTATAACCGGTTCAACCATATCAGTAGGAGAGGCATTTTCAGCAGTATCATTGCTGACAACAAGCTTCTTCTGCCAATTAAAAATTAGATTGTTCTTATAATCTGTAAGATCACGGTTATACTTTTTCTGTTTTTTATTTTTCTGATCCTTTTCTTCCTTTTCTAGAAAGTTTTTTAGGTTAGTGGAGAGAGTGACATAATCATGTGAACCATTAAATGGTGTCAGTTTGATCTTAAGATCCTTGATCTCCTGGTCTATGGCCGCAAGCCTCGCTTGTTTACGTTCGACAAGAAAATCATTGAGCTTAATCCCGACATCATTAAAATATCTGGACCAGGATTCGAGGTCGGAGTCTCCCTGTTGTGGAGATACCTCCCATCTCAGACCTCGAGGTACCATACGTTCCTTAGTATACTGTTCTAGGAATGCTATATCCCACTGTAGATGAATTTCAGTGGTCATAACATTCTTAAGTCTGACAAAAAGACCACTTAATTCGGTGTCTGTGTTGGTAGTGACAAAGACACCGTTGGTATTGAGGGACCTGGAGATCCTATACTCAAAAACATCCATAATAGTGTTCACAGAAAAGCAGCAGTAATGAAAAGTGTCAAAATGGAGAGAATAAATTAGGAAAAAACCGCGCTAATCAATTAGGCTATACAAAAGCTGCCAACAAACAAAACAAACAAAGTCAAAATACGTGTAGATCCAAAATTGTAGCGCTAATGCATAAGCTAGGTGTATATATTCCAACACTCAAAAAACAATATATATATTGAGGTAATAACTCTTAGTGCTGGAATTGATTCCAGTGAAACAAAAATACTATAAACATAATATAGTCCATATAGTGATAACATCAAAGTGTAGGTCCTGCTGGTCCACTCAATGAAGGCAGGTTGTAGTGTATACTTGACTGATGTAAAATAAGGCGTGGGTACGCTTACCAGAAGTGTTGGATGTGACTACCATACGGCATACACATCAGACAAGCTTAAGGATGGAAGGTCTTGCATCACATGGGAAGCCACCACGGACTGAAACTTCAACGATTTCCGGAACTGTATGCTGGATCAGTCAGCGAGATAGATGGACTCGGCATGCGATTATCCAATGATCCCAAAATGGATGGTGAAGACCGGGGGAGGGAATAAGAAATGGAGACCACTCCAATGGTGCAGGTCAAAAAGCAACTATTTATTCACATATGCATGTGAACATAAAAATAAAGTAAAAATCTCGAGACAAAATATAAAATTCTGGCAATATGAGGGGCGTAGGATAGCTGGCCCGACGCGTTTCGACTAAAGTCTTCCACAGGGGCATATCTCTGACCCCTCCATATTGCCTCCAACTATTTATAGACATACAGCTAAGAATGGAGCCGCCCACTTGGTCTAGGCAGGAAGTAGACGCTTCCAGCCCAACCAAATGCAATAGGGGGGATAGGTTCCAAATTATCTGAACATAATAAGTATATCTTAATGATTATAGACATATTATATATTAAACAGACACATAAATGTACATCCTGGTTGTGAAATGGGTATTCTGAGGGATCTGAGATTGTGAATAATGTTTCATGAATAATTAATGTGATATGAAACCCCCGTTAATGGATCGATCCAAGGCTAAAATCGTAATGGCCAATCCCAGTCCGGGGACAACAAATCCCGCCAAAACGGAGGTGTCCAATCATAATCCCATACCAACAGGATATCCGGGTGGTGAATGGCGCCTAAATGGATGTCCAATCATGTTAATACTGCTGAATCAATGATACTGCTGAAAATGCCTCTCCTACTGATATGGTTGAACCGGTTATACTGCAGTCTGATCGCAGGTTATTCTATGAACCCCCACCGTCTAATTCTCAGAGAGGTTTCAGGGATGATGTATATGCCCCAGTCGAGTATGCTCCCAGTACGTATGCACAGAATAACTATGGCAGGGGCAGACACAACTCAAGGGGCAACAACCATCCCACAAGGGGGAGAAATAACCAATCGAGGGGGAGAGGTGGTCCCCGTCGGGCTGAGCCATACAGTACACCACCCCCCCATTGGAGGGATGATAAAAACCAGTACCCTCAAAATACCCCTATTAGAGATCATGCTAGACATGTACCCTCCCGTGAATATGGGAATCAAGGGAGATATGGGGAACAACACCCATATGGTAATCAGGGCAGAGAACCCATATACAACTCCTACCCATACCAACACAATTCCCAACCTCGAGGGCCTTCTCAACCATCGGGTTTTTACAGGGACCCTCCCAGTTATCCTCCAAGTCCAAAACGAAACGAGGTAACAGAGGGGGGCGACGCCTCCAGAGGCAAAAGAAAAAGGGTCTAACTCCTATTGGTGCAGGTATTTACAATCTGAGCACAGTTCAACTTTCTGATGCGGAAACACAGTTGCTCGACAGAGGTTTGAAGTTTGTTCCACCACGGCCATTGGACCGCTTCGCAACCTTTGTTGATGTACACAAATTCATCAGAAAGTTGAATGTCCAGCGACATTTTTTAACAGTTCCCCCTACTACGTCAAGTTGTATTATCCCTTCTTCCAGTGTACACTCTGGTTTATCCAACCCATCACTTTTTAATCCACCCAATACCACGTCTCATTCTATTAATGTATTTAAAAACTTGGTTCTCAATGACCTAGAAACTCTCCCCACTAAAAAAGTACATCAAGATCCAGCCATATCTAAGGGATTAAAATCCCTATGTAAAAATAAAAATATCATTATCCGCCCCGCTGATAAGGGAGGCGGAATTGTGGTACTAGACCGAGAGGACTATAATAGAGAGATGTTAAGACAACTAGATGATCGATCCACATATATCATTCTCAGTGGAGACCCCACCGTAAAATACAAAAAGGCCTTGACCGAATTGATTGAGGAAGGTTTCTCCCTCAGCATACTTAATCGTAAGGAGAGGGAATTTCTTGTTCCCTTAGCTCCCCGAATCCCCATCATATATTACCTTCCCAAGGTACATAAGTGTCCTACCAATCCTCCAGGTCGCCCCATCGTTAGTGGCATCGATTCGGTGACCTCGAGGATTGGTAGGTACATAGATTTCTATCTGCAGCCACTAGTCAGACAAATTCCTTCGTATCTTAAGGATACTAAGGATGTGATTCGGCTACTCGAATCCGTGGAACATCATGATGGTTTAATCATGGTGACAGCTGACGTCGCTGCGTTATACACTTGTATCTCTCATTCCTTAGGTATAGGCGCTGTGGAGTTTTACCTATCGAGTCTTTCTACCCTTTCCTCCATCCAAAAAAATTTCATTTTAGATCTACTGCGATTTGCCACCAAACACAATTACTTTTGGTTTCAGGGCACCTTTTATTCCCAAATTAAGGGAGTGGCCATGGGGGCAAAATATGCCCCCAGTGTGGCCAATTTATTCATGGCCCAGTGGGAGGAGGACGTCGTCTATGCCCTCCGACGTCCGGAACTAGTCCTATGGACTAGGTACATAGACGACGTCCTCCTCCTATGGAAGGGAAATATGTCGTCCTTGGACGAGTTTATGACTACTCTTAACCTTAACGATCGAGGGATAGTTTTGAGCTATGAGGCCAGTCCTACCAATATACACTTCCTTGACTTAGAGATAGAGTCCACTACACGAGGCTTTGAGTTCAAAACCTATTTTAAGCCCACCGACAGGAATGGATACATTCCTGTTGGGAGCTGCCACCATGACCGCTGGCTTAAATCAGTGCCAAGAGGACAGTTCCTTCGAATGAGGAGGAACTGTACGAATGACTCCATCTTCTTCCAACAATGTCAGACCCTAAGACAAAGGTTTATAGAAAAGGGCTACCAACCAGATTCCCTGGACGCAGACATAAAATCAGTAGCCACCGTGGATAGGAAGTCTTTGTTGGTAGACCGACCCAAGACCCCCAGAGACAACAAATTTAGGTGGTCCTTCTTCACCTCATATTCCACCCAACATAAGGAGGTCAAGAAGATTATAGCCAGACATTGGAAGGTTCTACGTAGCGATCGCATTTTGGGACCTTCTCTCCCTGAACGGGCGGGCATCATCTTCAGAGGTGCCCGGTCTGTTCAGGGCGACATCGCTCCCAACGTTGTCGACCCTCCCAGGACGACTTCATTTTTCCAACATTGCAAGGGTTATTTCCCATGCAAAAAATGCAATGTTTGTTTGCACAACACATTAGGCAGACGCATGACAGATACTTTCAGTTCCACTGTCACTGCACGTACTTATACCATGAAACATTTCACCACATGCGCCACCAAATTTATAGTTTATTTGATCACCTGCCCGTGCAAATTGCAATATGTTGGACGCACCATTCGTGCGTTCTCCATACGTGTAAATGAACACTTGGCCAAGATCCGTAAAGGATGTATCAAACATAGTGTCCCCCGCCACTACCGGGAACACCACAATAGAGATCCATCAGGGACACAGTTCCAGATAATTGACAAATTTGTTGCCCACTGGCGGGGTGAGTCCAATCTACGAGGGGTCTCGAGATTGGAAACCTACTGGATCCACGAGTTGAAGTGCTACTCACCCTTCGGTATGAACGTCGAATGGGACATCAATTGTTTCATTAACCGAGGGTGAGTGGCACTTCACCCGTGTTATCCATTTCATAGGGATCCAGTTAGGGTACCCATCTTTTCTATCTCTCGGTTTGGGTTGTTCTGTTCGCATATGATGTTAAACATCATAAGATCTATATGCCTTTTTGGACAAACTGGATGTGAGATGGCTATTTAGGGTTAATCCCTTTTCCAGAAAAACATATACCTACACACTAATTCGATCACTTTTTTTCACACATGTTCCATTCCCTTACATGGTATCACTCACCCTCTAATCGAGCCTACGACGGTAGGTCGTTAAGACGATTGTGGTCATTTTTTAACGTAAATATATGTATCCTCTCGAGTGATAGTCTCGATGCGGATACTATACTTTCTTCGTGCACACTTAACCTTACCATCCAATCTCATTGGTTATCCTACCATGGCATTGGGTATAGTTACGTGTCCCTTAGAGGTGTTTTTTGGCACGTCTTATTTTATTTCATTATATTTATTTCATTTATTCACCCTTAGATCACTTGAATATCGTTATTGCCTCACCCATCATTTTGGTTACGTGCCATCATTTGGTGTTTCATGAGGATATGACATTTCATGCACTACAAGCTATCACCAAATGCACTGTCACTTTGCTTCCCCCACTACGCCATCCAGGTACTGTCATTTAAGTGCTTACTAGCATTAACATGGTCCGGGACCTGGGTACATTGTGTATGGGTTTTCCATACTACTATTCTTTCGATCATCGGTTGTCATTTTTAATATTTTTATAATATTTCATTTTCACATGTGTCACTATCAGATGATGCAGTTAATAATCAGTCACTTGTGCGTCTTTTGGGACGTTCTTTACGTGCTGTTTACCATGTATGCGTGCACTTGGTTGCCGCATGCCCTGGTGACGCCTGATGGCTAATGCATTGTGTCCGTGTATGGGTTGCCTGGGTGGGAGGCCATCACGTGCACTGAGTGCACCAATCCACAGGCGTTTTTGTTTCTTATGTCTATCCATGCGGTCACCCTCCTTTGGGTTCCGTATTTCCGGGTTGCGCTCACTTCCGGTCATCCTGGCCGGAAGTGGCTGGGCCCTCATGTTCACGCGCCGAACGCATCTGCGTCGCCGCGCACCTTTTGCGCGCCGCCACTCGTTGCGTCACGACGTAGTGACGTCACCACGCACTGTCCCGCCCGCTATGCTTAGTGCGTCTACCCGGATGTCCCGTCAGTAGATAACATGATTGGACATCCATTTAGGCGCCATTCGCCACCCGGATATCCTGTTGGTATGGGATTATGATTGGACACCTCCGTTTTGGCGGGATTTGTTGTCCCCGGACTGGGATTGGCCATTACGATTTTAGCCTTGGATCGATCCATTAACGGGGGTTTCATATCACATTAATTATTCATGAAACATTATTCACAATCTCAGATCCCTCAGAATACCCATTTCACAACCAGGATGTACATTTATGTGTCTGTTTAATATATAATATGTCTATAATCATTAAGATATACTTATTATGTTCAGATAATTTGGAACCTACCCCCCCTATTGCATTTGGTTGGGCTGGAAGCGTCTACTTCCTGCCTAGACCAAGTGGGCGGCTCCATTCTTAGCTGTATGTCTATAAATAGTTGGAGGCAATATGGAGGGGTCAGAGATATGCCCCTGTGGAAGACTTTAGTCGAAACGCGTCGGGCCAGCTATCCTACGCCCCTCATATTGCCAGAATTTTATATTTTGTCTCGAGATTTTTACTTTATTTTTATGTTCACATGCATATGTGAATAAATAGTTGCTTTTTGACCTGCACCATTGGAGTGGTCTCCATTTCTTATTCCCTCCCCCGGTCTTCACCATCCATTTTGGGATCATTGGATAATCGCATGCCGAGTCCATCTATCTCGCTGACTGATCCAGCATACAGTTCCGGAAATCGTTGAAGTTTCAGTCCGTGGTGGCTTCCCATGTGATGCAAGACCTTCCATCCTTAAGCTTGTCTGATGTGTATGCCGTATGGTAGTCACATCCAACACTTCTGGTAAGCGTACCCACGCCTTATTTTACATCAGTCAAGTATACACTACAACCTGCCTTCATTGAGTGGACCAGCAGGACCTACACTTTGATGTTATCACTATATGGACTATATTATGTTTATAGTATTTTTGTTTCACTGGAATCAATTCCAGCACTAAGAGTTATTACCTCAATATATATATTGTTTTTTGAGTGTTATATACACCTAGCTTATGCATTAGCGCTACAATTTTGGATCCACACGTATTTTGACTTTGTTTGTTTTGTTTGTTGGCAGCTTTTGTATAGCCTAATTGATTAGCGCGGTTTTTTCCTAATTTATTCTCTCCACTGGCATTATGTGACCGGCGGAAATGCCCACAGACTTTCCTGGCCTGCCTCAGGAGATCCTGTAAGCACCGCTGCACCACCAAATTAAGGACGTGAGCCAAACAGGGAACATGGGTGAAGTTTCGCTGTCGGAGGGCGGAGAGGAGGTTGGTGCCATTGTCGCAAACCACCATTCCTGGCTGAAGCTGGCATGGCGTCAACCACCTCTGAGCCTGCCCTTGCAGAGCTGACAGAATCTCTGCCCCCAGTGTGGCTCCTGTCCCCTAAGCAGACCAACTCAAGCACCGCATGGCATCTTTTTGCCTGAGTGCTTGCGTAACCCCTAGAATGCCTACAGAGCACCACTGGTTCCGAGGACAAATCTGCACAGGAAGAGGCCATAGAGGAAGAAGAAGATGAGGCGGTGGAGGAGAGAGATGTGGCAGAATCACCACTACCAGCATTTTGGAGGTGTGGTGGCAGAACAAGCTCCAACAATACTGCACCCTGTCCTGCCTCCTTCCCAGCTGCCAGCAGGGTTATCCAGTGCACCGTGAAAGAAAGGTAACGTCCCTGTCCATGCCTGCTGGACCATGAGTCAGCGGTAATATGCACCTTACCGCTGACCGCCCTGTCCAACAAGGCCAAGACATTGCCTTCCACATGTCGGTAGAGAGCCGAAATGACCTTCCGAGAAAAAAATTGACGTTTGGGAACCTGCCACTGAGGTACCGCACATTCCACAAATTCTCGAAAGGGGGCAGAGTCTACCAGCTGAAAAAGCAGCAGTTGGAGTGCTAGCAATTTAGCCAAACTAGCATTCAGCCGCTGAGCATGTGGATGCTGGGACCGAATTTCTTTCGCCAGTTTAGCAACTGGGGTAGGGAAATTTGCCTGCTACAATCGTTGGTTGGTGTACCGCTAGCAGATTGCCCAGAAGTGCTTGGGACACCTAATTCTACACCTTCATTCCTCTCAGTGCAGGTCTCTGAGAGGACTGAAGTTATAGTGGGGTTGGAGATCCCAGCTGATGAGGAGCAAGGAGAGGTCCGCCTTGTTCTTTGGTGTGGGTCTTTTAAGTACTGGTGCCAACGGACTGCATGGGAGTGCCCAAGCGGCTGCTGCTTTGGCCACACTTGATACGCTTTAGACATATGTTGCAAACAGCAATGGTGCGATCTGCTGCACACGTCTCTAAAAAGGCCCATACCAAAGAACTTTTAGAAAAACGTGCGGAGTCTACAGCGCCCTACACATGTGGAGCTCTGCGGTGTGATGCAGTCGGTTGCCTGCCCTTAAGCTGGCCCCTGGAGGGCATCCTGCCTCGTTGAAGATGTGCCTCCTCCTCCTCTCCCTTCTATCTGGCACCCATGTAGAGTCAGTGACCTCATCATCCTCTCCCTCCTCAGCACTGGAGCAAACCTGACAGTATGCTGCAGCTGGGGGAACCTGACTGTCAGTTTCTTGTCCTTCTTGGGCACCCCCTCTCTCTAGGCTCACATTGCTGCCTTCATCCTCAACCTGGGTACCATTACCAGAGCCTTCAAAATGCTGCATATTCTCCTGCAGCATGTACCCTACACTGTGTTCGAACAGTTCGGGGGACTCCTCAGGGCATGATGGTGGGGCTAGGTAAGGAGTGACTGATGACATTGAGCCGATGGAAGAGGCCGCTTTGGCAGCTGCATTGGCAGACAAAGTACCCTGAGTCTGGGTGACAGAGGATGAGGAGGATGAGGATGGCTTGGTTATGCACTCTACCAACTCTTCTGCATGTTGTGGCTCAACACAGCCAGCTGCCGAAAAAAAGGACAAGCGTGCCCCGTGGCCAGGTGCTGAGGATGCACTGTGTCCACAACCAGCACTGTTGGCTGTAGACACAGAGCCTGCTTGCCCTCTTTTAGTGGCCTGTGAGCATCTGTCTCTCCTTGGTGGCCTTCCAGACATACTGTAAAATTAGATTAGCAAAACAACGCCTGAAGTTTACTAAAAACAGTACACCAGGAATGGCCTACAGTCAGGCTTAGCTAGACTATATATATATATATATATATATATATATATATATATATATATATATACAAGCCTGTATATATATATATATATATATATATATATATACAAGCCTGTATATATATATTATATATATATATTAAATGTACTTCAGCTCACTGAGTCACCTACCTGAAAGTGTCTTTGAATACTCCAGGAATGGCCTACAGTCAGGTATAGGCTTGGCTGGACTACAATGCAGTGGATATATATCACCTGCCTGCCTGAAAGTGTCTTTAAACACGTACTCCTCCAGGAATGGCCTACAGTCAGGTATAGGCTTGGCTAGACTATATATATACAAGCCTGTATATATATATATATATATATATATATATATATATATATATATATATATATATATATATATATATATATATATTAAATAAACTGCAGCTCACTGAGTCACCTGCCTGAAAGTGTCTTAGAACACGTACTCTAAGAATGGCTTACAGTCAGGTATAGGCTTGGCTGGACTACAATGCAGTGGATATATATTTTATGAACTGCAGCTCACTGAGTCACCTGCCTGAAAGTGCCTTTGAACACGCACTCCAGGAATGGCTTACAGTCCGGTATAGGCTTGGCTAGACTATATATATATATATATATATATATATATATATATATATATATATATATATATACACAAGCCTGTATATATATATATAAAATGAACTGCAGCTCACTGAGTCACCTGCCTGAAAATGTATTTGAACATGCACTCCAGGAATGGCATACAGCCAGGTATAGGCTTGGCTAGACATATATATATATATATATATATATATATATATATATATATATATAAAAAAGCCTGTAAATATATATATATATATATATATATATATATATATATATATATAAAAAAGCCTGTAAATATATATATATATATGTATTAAATGCACTGCAGATAGCTGAATCAACTGCCTGCCTGAAGTATATTAGAAACAGTACATGGTCTGCAGTGAGATCTAGCTAACTGAATCAACTGCCTGAAGTAGATTAGAAATATTAGAGCAGGAATGGTTTGCAGTGAGACCTAGCTAACTGAATAAACTGCCTGCTCAAAGTAAATTAAATGACACTCTCTCTCTCTCTCTATCTATCTATCTCTCTCTCCGACCACCAGCAACACACTACACAGGGCCAACGTGCAGGCGACCTTATATAGTGTGGGGCGTGTACTTATCCTCCTGAGCCATGATTGGCCAAAGGCACCCTGCTTTTGGACAATTATGGCTCTGTTTGCTTACGGCGCTGTGATGGGCCAAAGCATGCGGGTCATAGTGCATGCTTGGCCAATCATTAGCCAGCAATGCATTGTGATGATGCAGTGCATTATGGGCCGTGACGCGCCACTCTAATTTGGCACAAATGGCCCATAATGTTCGATCTTCGCCGAACGCTCGAACAGCCGATGTTCGAGTCGAACTCATGTTCGACTCAAACAGACAGCCCATCCCTAGTTGGTATATATGAAGCTGTGAATAGTTAGATTCTATGACTCAGTAGTAGAAATTGATGGATTGCATGTCATATTGCTTACATATTTGACCACAAAGTAGCATAGAAGGTTACCCAACAAAAGAATGGCATCTAAGGAAGAAGGACGCATAGGAAGAGGAACATGAAGTGATGGGTGGGAAAGAAAAGAATGGGCAGTGAGGTGGGTTGTTCTTGCACTCTCATAGCCGGGCTCATTAGGTCTCCCTCTCAAAATATTTAGTTTTTAATAGATATAATCAGTGCTTCCCCAACAGATACCAGCCCAACAAACCGTGCATATGGACTATTTTCCCTATACTCTAGGGTTAGTGAGAGTATATGTCCCCAAGCACTGGAAGGGTACATTAAGATCAGAACATGAGTAGTGAATAAATAAACCACCACAGCTAATGTTAAAAACTAACAGTACTAACATTAAAACACCCTTAAAGTATAACTAAAGGCAAAACTTTTTTTTAAAGTTTTAGATAGAGTGTAGTAGAGAGATTAGAATGCTTGTCAGTTTTGATTGCTGTCTGTGCCTTTAACCACTTGCCTACAGGGCACTTACACCCCCTTCCTTCCCAGGCCATTTTTCAGCTTTCAGCGCTGTCATACTTTGAATTGTACCCAAATTCAATTTTTTGCATTTTCTTGAGTACTGTCCGTGATACTTTTTTTATTTGTACTAACATATTATTTTTCATGGACAAGCTTTCGGGGTGTGTCCCCTTCTTCAAGGTCTAAGCAGTACTGATTCACAAAAGTTTTATCAGAAGGTAAAATGTTAAAAACAAAAGAAAAAAAAAAAGGTGTAAAAATCTCTGAGGGGTAGGAAAAGAAAAACAAACACATACATATACAAATCAATATTATGGCAATAGTAATAAAGCTATCAGCAAGTGAGATAAGACAGAGGGAAAGCTATAGACTGGAGGGGGGGGGGGGAGAGATCACAGTCACAGAGGGGGGCATAAAACTCTAGTATAGTGGGTGAGGAAACCAATATCCAAATTTAAGCCATTGTTTTTTGTGTCAAAAAGAAGTATCATTCTTAGCTCAAATGTTTTCCTTTCCTGGATAGTTCTGAAATTCCCTTTAAGAACTAAAACATTGAAGTCTTCTATAGTGTGGTCCGGTTGTGAGAAATGATGTCCCACAGGTGTGCAGAGACTATCTTCCTTATGTTCCTTGATGGTATGTCTGTGCAAATTCATCCTTTGCTACACCTGTTGCATTGGATTAGGTACACCACATTACTGGAGGTACAGTTGTATGAGCCTGTGATATTGAAGGTCCCATTTGTGTGTGTGACACTTTTGGATAGATTGATCTGGTTGCATAATTTGCAGCGTTTTTTATTGCAGGGTTTGCTTCCATTATTTGTGACTTTATAATCAGAGTGAAGTTTCCTGCTGATTAGTTTATGTCTGAGGTTGGGTGGTTGTCTGAAAGCCAATAATGGGGGTTGTTGTAATATTTTTTTCAGAGTTTCATCTGAAGAAGGGGACCTGAAAGCTGGTCCATGAAAAATGATATGTTAGTGCAAATAAAAAAAGTATCACGGACAGTACTCAATTTTCTCTGTCACAATTACACTAATACAGCTTCAATTACTTCACGTAGCATTTTCTTCACACAAATAGAGCTTTATTTTGGTGCTATTTAATCACTGCTGGTTTTTTTTATAAAAAAAAAAAAAAAGACCAAACATATTGAATTTTTGTTTTCTTTTACTTTTTCTGTCAGTACATTTTGTAAATAAGTAATTTTTCTCCTTCACTGATGTGCGCTGATGAGGCAGCACTGATGGGCACTGATAGGCTGAACTGGTGGGCATTGATGAGGTGAGACTTATGGGCACTGATTAGGAGATACTAATATGCCACACTTATGGGCACTGATAGGTGGCACTGATATGTAGCACTGATGAGCACTGATAGGCGGCACTGATGGACACTGTTAGGCGGCACTGATGGGCACTAATAGGTGGCACTGATAGGTGGCACTGATTGTCACTGGTGGGCACTGATAGGCAGCACAGATAGGCAGCACTGATGGGCACTGATGGGCATTGATGGGTGGCACTTATGGGCAACACTGATGGGCATTGGACAGCAGTGATGGGCATTTATGGGCAGCACTGATAGGCAGCACTGATAGCCAGCACTGACTGGCATCACTAATGGGCACTGATTGGTGGCACTTGTGAGCAGTTTCTGTCAGTAAATTTTGTAAATAGTTAATTTTTCTCCTTCACTGATGTGCACTGATGAGGCAGCACTGATGGGCACTAATAGGCTGAACTATAAAAAATAGGTGGCACTTATGGGCACTGATGAGGCGGCACTTATGAGCACTGATATGCCACACTTATGGGCACTGATATGTAGCACTGAGGAGCACTGATAGGCGGCAATGATGGACACTGTTAGGCGGCACTGATAGGCGGCACAGATAGGAAGCACTGATGGGCATTGATGGACAGCAGTAATGGGCAGCACTGATAGGCAGCACTGATAGCCAGCACTGACTGGCATCACTAATGGGCACTGATTGGTGGCACTTGTGAGCACTGGTGGGCACTCATTGCTGGCACTAGTGGGCAATGGAGGGCACTGATTGGTGACACTGTTGGCGCTATAATGTAATCAGGGCACTGATGACCACACCAAGATGTGTGATAAAATGCTTTCCCAATTTTCCAATGGAGCTGTTTATATCCGGCAAAATATAAGTCATGAAATGCTTGTAGCTTCCAGTTTCTTAGGCCATAGAGATGATTGGAGCCATTCTGTTCTCTGATCAGCTGGCGGAACCACCGGCTGCATTCTCAGGTTCCCTGTTGGTACAGGAGAGCCAGAGAAAACCATGAAAGACAGTGCAAGGGGGGGGGGGACATTCCCTCCCACTGCTTGTAAAAGCAGTCTAGAGGCTAATTATTTTTAAGGATTGCTTTTACATGAAAGCCGACCACTGGCTGAAAAGAATGATACCAAGATGATACCTAAACCTGCCGGCATCATTCTGGTATAACCACTCATACCAGTACGTTGCTGGTCCTTGTTGGGCATATATTGTAATCTTTTTTTTCATGCAGCCTGTGGGCTGAACGAAAAAAAGAGATTGATTGGTGGGTATGCCCACCATTAGAATACCTCCCTTCATCCACCCACTTCTAATGATGGGCATACATGCACCATTTTGTTTTTAACTGTGATGGTGAAATCACCTCCTACAGTGCTGGAGTCACGGCTTTATGTATTGTGAGAGCAAACGCTGTTGCTGTCAAGATAAATAAATCCGCTCTGCAGCTGAATGGCGTACCTGCTAAGCAAATGATGGTTAACAATAAAACAAAGTAACATTACAGTATAAATGCCCCATACACACGGTTGGACATTCCGACCACAAAATCCGTCTGATATTTTCCAACGGATTTTGTCCGAAACTGGTGTTGCCCACACACGGTCGGACAAAGTTGTCGGAAAATCTGATCATTCCGAATGAGGTGATGTACAACACGACAGGACTACGTAGAGGCCAGTAGCCAATAGCTTTTGTCTTCCAAATTTCATGCGTGGCACTTTGTCCGTCAGACTAGGCTACACACGATCGGAATTGACGCGATCGGACCATGTTGTCGGAAAATTTGAGATCCAGCTCTCAAACTTTGTGCGTCGGAAATTCCGAAATCTGCCGATCTCTTCCTGGAATTTAAGGAAGGATCCAGTTCATCTTGAAGCTCTGTATAGCACATGAGCGTTCAGCAAAGCCAATTGAAATAAGTATACAGACACTTTCTTGTACCAGCATCTGGCCTTACGGCAATTAGGTACAGCGCCAACAACTGGTCATTGAGGTCCACCCCTCCCATATTTAGGTTATATTCGTGGACACAGAGGGGTTTCTCCACAACACCAGTCGCCATAGTAATTTGGACTGTCGTGTCTGCATGAAGGGAGGTAAGAACGAAAATATTCTTATTATCCCTCCACTTCTTAGCAAGCAAGTTATTACACTTCAAGCAGGCTCTCTCCCCCAGCCTAAGACGGGAATCTACAAGCCGCTGGGGAAAGCCCCGGCGATTAGATCGCACAGTGCCACATGCTCCAATCTGATGATCAAACAAGTGACTAAAAAGTGGCACGCTTGTGTAATAATTGTCCACCTACAAGTGGTACCCTTTCCGAATAAGGGTGACACCAAGTCCCACACAACCTTGCCAGCGCTTCCTATGTAGTCAAAGCAGTTTGTCGGCTCTACGTGACTACCTTTTCCCTCGTAAACCATAAAACTACATGTATTGCCTGTGGCCCTGTCACAGAGCTTATACATCTTGACCCCGTATTTGGCACGCTTGCTGGGAAGGTACTGTTTGAATGACAAGCGGACAGAAAACTTAATCAGGGACTCATCAACGCAGACAACTTGATGGGGAGTAAACAAGTGTGCAAAATGTGAAGTGCATGAACTGCAAAATCTGCTTGTATCGTGGAGCGTGTTTCGCCAAAAAATTGCGATCTACCCTAACCTGAAATGGGGTAATAAAGATGTGGGGTTGTGGTTAAACCTTATCATTCCTCAGAAGCCTGTTTTTGCAAGACCACAACCTCAGTCAACATTGAACACAAATACTTCAAATTCAGTGTATAAAAAAAGGTACATGTTATGCATTTAATGAGGCTCAATGCAAATGGTTGAATTCATGTCGTTATCGACATGAATGTTCTTTTTGCTTTGGTAATAACCCGGTCGTGAAGTGTTTTAAAAGGTTGTCCAGTAATCAGGTCCATAGGGATCATTCAAAAAGCCTGCATGCCAGTGAGGCTGTCTGCAATGCATCCATGGTTAATGTTATACCCCGACAAGGGGAAAGTACAATTACGAATTGATGGTTTTTCTACAGGTTTTAAACTTCCTATCTTTGCTGGTTCTGGTTGCAAGTTATCAAAAAATGTAAAATCAGTATTTCTCCATACTGATAGTAAGGGATGAATTAATGAAAGGAATTTCAGCTAATAGAATTGCAGGCCCTTTTATATCCCCTCCGTTTATTAATTTTCGAGTCTCGCCTTTAGGTTTAGTCCCTAAAAAAGAACGTAACCTATACCGGCTAATTCACCACCTTTCATTCCCTGTAGGCCATTCTCTAAATGACGAAATTGACCCATCATCTGTTTCTGTTAAATATGCAACTTTTGATGATGCATTCAAATCATAAAAACATTTGGACAGGGTGCTTTGTTAGCTAAAGCTGACATTCAGTCAGCCTTTAGATTATTGCCCATTGGTCCAGAATCTCACAATTCCCTGGGTTTTTGTTTTGAGGGTTATTTTTTCTATGACAAATGCCTCCCAATGGGTTGTTCATTGTCATGTTATTATTTTGACATTTTTGCTTTGTTTCTTCAGTGGGTGTTAACGTGTGAATCGGGTCATACTGGGATAATTCATTATCTAGATACGTCTAGAGACTTCCTTTTTATTGGTCCCTCAAATTCTATTGTTAAGTGTTCTTGCATAGCAAGATCACTTATTGTTATCTCACATATATATTATTAAGTGTTCTTGCATAGCAAGATCACTTATTGTTATCTCACATATATATTATTATTATTATTATTAAGTGTTCTTGCATAGCAAGATCACTTATTGTTATCTCACATATATATTATTATTATTATTATTATTATTATTATTCTTATTATAGCCAAATTTTGCACGCTAACTCCTCCCACAGTTTTTATGCTACATATACCGAATATATACCAAAACGTGCGGATTGTTCCCGAATGGTGTGCTATTACTTTGTGGAACGTTTTTCCGAATGGTTCACGAAATATCGTCATTTTTGCGGCGAAATTTGTCCCATAGGAATGAATGGAGAAATGTTCAAAACTAGTGGGAGGTGACAAAAGCTCTGAGGGGAATTATAGCTCCTCCCACATAGCTCTGAGGGCAATTATAGGTAGTCTTCGTCGTTTCGCCGAATGGTTTACGAAATATCGTCATTTTTGCGGCGAAATTTGTCCCATAGGAATGAATGGAGAAATGATCAAAACTAGAGTGGGAGGTGACAAAAGCTCAGAGGGGAATTATAGGTAGTCCCACACAGCTGAGGGGAATTATAGGTAGTCCCACACAGCTCTGAGGGGAATTATAGGTAGTCCCACACAGCTCTGAGGGGAATTATAGGTAGTCCCACACAGCTCTGAGGGGAATTATAGGTAGTCCCACACAGCTCTGAGGGGAATTATAGGTAGTCCCACACAGCTCTGAGGGGAATTATAGGTAGTCCCACACAGCTCTGAGGGGGATTATAGGTAGTCCCACACAGCTCTGAGGGGGATTATAGGTAGTCCCACACAGCTCTGACTGGGATTATAGGTAGTCCCACACAGCTCTGAGGGGGATTGTAGGTAGTCCCACACAGCTCTGAGGGGATTATAGGTAGTCCCACACATCT
>CM053034.1:147165455-147166681 GCA_028564925.1 Lithobates sylvaticus
ATATGAAATTAGGAAATTTAAAAAAAATAATTCTTTTTTGAAAAAAAAATTATTTTAGAAAAAAAATATCATTAAAAAAAAAAATAATAATTAAAAAAAATCATTAAAAAAAAAAAACATTTTTGAAAAAAAAAATAATTTAAAAAAAATAAAAAAAAAAAAAAATAATTTTAGAAAAAAAAAATGAAAATTAGGAAATTTGAAAAAAAAAAATCTTTTTTGAAAAAAAAATAAAAATTTTTGGGAAAAAAAATATTTTTTGAAAAAAATATCATTTAAAAAAAAAATAATAATAACTCAAAAAAAAAAAAAATTAAATTTTTTTTTTTTATAAAAAAAAAAATCAATAATTTTAGAAAAAAAATGAAAATGAGGAAATTTTAAAAAAAATAATCTTTTTGGAAAAAAAAAAATTTTTGAAAAAAAAAACATTTTTTGAAAAAAAAAACATTTTTTGAAAAAAAAAAATAATTTTTGAAAATTTTTTTTTTTTTAAATAATTAAATAAAAATCAAAAAAAATCATTTAAAAAAAATCATTAAAAAAATAATAATTTTTGAAAAAAAGAAATACGTTTAGTTACTCAAGCCACTTCACCCAGTTACTCCGCTCACTCCAGTAGGTGGAGGCAAGAACACGTCACACAATTTCCCCAGAAATTGTATCTTTTCTAGTTTGTTCTTTAATTCTTAAATTATTTTTCCTTATAGCTGAATATTTCGGTATCCCTCTAGCAATTGAAAAAACTTAATTTCCATCTCCTATTATTGAATTTTTGGTTATAAAAATGAATACATTATTATTTCAATTTGAACTACCTGCTTCAATCTCAAATTTCATTCTTCCTGAGCCAGAATAAGATTTTACTTAACCACTTCCCGACCGGCGCACACAGATCTACGTCGGCAGAATGGCACGTACAGGCAGGAGGGCGTATATATAAGTCCCTCCTTAATGCCTGTTGTGCCATCGGGAGCGCGCCGGGAGCAGCGCGCTCCCGCGCCGGTCGGGACCCCGTGAGTCCGGTCGCGGGCCCCGCGGACTCGATCGTCGCGGGGACACCCGCGTTCGTCTCACGGGAAGGCTGAACGGGGAGATGCCGAGATAAACAGCATCTCCCCGTTCTGCCTAGCAACTAGTGACGCCGATCTCTGCTCCCTGTGATTGGAGCAGAGATCAGCATTCACTAGCTGACAGCCACGCCCCCCCACAGTAAGAAACACACC
>CM053034.1:147167143-147245235 GCA_028564925.1 Lithobates sylvaticus
CTAGGGATAAATCTGTAAAGATCAGCAGCTTATTTCTCATATATTCCAATGGTGTGGAGTTTCTAGTACTTGTGACACCTGTTCTTTCATATCGTGATGGTGAAATCTTGCTATGACATCCCTTGGGAGGTCTCCTGCCACTTTATTCATTTTCTGTATTCAAGGAACTCTTTCAAATCCGAGAGGCATAGATGCCTCTCTTTTCAAAGCTTCATTGAATATTGCCCGCAGCACCTCTTCTAAGTCTAAGTCTACATCTTTAACTGTCTCTGGGAGGCCTCTTACTCTTAATTTTTTCAATCTACTACGGTTTTCCTGATCCTCTAATTTATATCGAATATTTCTTATCTCCAACCACTCCATCTCCACTCTCTCTCGTAATTCCACTATTGCCTCTTTATGCTCATCCAGATACATTTCTGTTTCTTCCACTCTCTGTAATAAGACATTCTGAATGTCTTTTCTTGTAGCATTCATTTCACCTTTAATCATGAGTTCAAGATGGGACAGCATATCTGCCATGTCTTGTTTTGTTTGGGCTTGTAAATCTTCAGATTCTGTTATCTGCTGTAGATGTCCTCCTGGAGGTGTCTGAACTGTTATGTTCCTCTTAGCTTGTGGGGGGGGGGGGCAGCACTTGTAACTTTTTGTGTCTCATCAGTCATCATTTTACCTCCCTCTGCTTCCCCTTCCATACTCCCCTTGTTATTTGTTGGTTCTACTGATGGCCATGATGGATACTTATTTATATTTTCTACTGCCTGTTCGGTCCCATCGTGAACTAGATAAGGTTTTATGGTATTGCGTCTCCCTCCCTCCACCTGGTTGGTTTTCGCATCCCTTCTGACCATTACTCTGCTTTTTTAATGGCTGCAGCCTGCAGTGCCCTCTATATTTTAGATTAATTTTTTTCCCTATAACTATGGTTCCAAATTAATCGTCCCTGGAATAGGTGCTCTATAATTTATTTTATTTTCTATATCTCTAGGTCCATAAAATAGTAGAGTAGGGATAATATATATATATATATATATATATAAACCATCCCTACTAAATGTCCAAGCAGAAAAAGAGGAGGAGGAAGTGGGGGACAGGGTGGGAAAATGAGGGAGGGGGTGGGGGTTTAACTTATAAGCAAAAAAATAGTTGATATAAAGTGATATGAATATTCTTACACCAATGACTATAATCGTAAACATAGTGTAGACATGAATAAAATACAGTCCTATAATATAATGGGGGCTTTCCACCTCCTAAAAGAGAAATTAACACACAGTCTAATTTCTTAGTAAGGTATTGTAATGAGCAGTTTAAAGTTTAGATGTTGCATACGGATATACCAATAAGCAGTTATTGTGATCAGATATAGAAACCCTCCACTAAATGGTTACTTTTAAAGTTGCGGACTTTGATAGTAAGAATGTAACCCTTATTCAGGTGCTATATTATAAGAACCCAGATTTTATCATGGGTGTATGGGTACATATACAGGTGACTTTCAAAACATCCGTTCCGCTACCTTTTCATCCAGTTATTAGGTTAAATTTTCAAACACAGATCTGAAGAGATACAGAAGTGTGCTGATAGATTTGTTGATGCAATTTTTGCAGGTAGGTATGCGGTTGAAGTTGTTATATGATGTTAAGGTAATATTTATATTAAATGACCAGGTCCTGTAAACATATATTCAGAATAGTATTTATATAATTGCGTACTTGCTATGGGTTGGAAATGCAAGTGGGTATGCAGAGGTATTTTGCGTTTGCAACCAGGTGTGCAGGTATTTAACAATTTCCATGTAATCCTGTGCTGAGATAGGTGGGTTAACTTTAAAAACAAGCCTAATGCAGCGTACACATGACCGGACTTTCCAGCAGACTAGGTCCGACGGAATTAGTCTATCGGACAATCCGATCGTGTGTGCGCTAATCCAATAGTTTTTCATAAAAAAAATCAGACGGACCTAGAAATAAAACATGTTTCAAATCTGTCCGACTGACTCAATTCCTATCGGGAAAACGGTTTGTCTGTATGCTGGTCCGACGGACCAAATACGACACAAGGGAAGCTATTGGCTACTGGCTATTGAACTTCCTTTTTTAGTCCAGTTTACGTCATCACGTTCAAAACGAACAGACTTTCGAACAGACTTAGTCAGTTCATGTGTGGCCAAGTCCGTTCGTTTGGAAAGTCCATTGGAACTCCGCTGAAAGTCAATCGGGAAGACCGTCGGACCTAGTCTGCCAGAAAGTCCGGTCGTGTGTATGCAGCATTAGGTGCAAACAGGTATATTCATCGGGGCATCAATAGTATCCAATGATCCCCTACTGAAAGGTGTATAATTGCTTCTCTCTTTCCCTTCTTCTCCAGAAGCTTAATATTGCTCAGTCTGGTATAACGCAAAGCAATGGCACAACTGCCACCAGTTTATCATAAATGCCCGTTGACACTGAGCCCCTCAAAATCTCTACACCATACAATCTTTTATATGGATTTTATATAGTCCACAGCCTGTTTATCATACCCAAAGCCCATCTATTCCAGTTCAGTTCAGTACAGTGCAGTCACTTTCCACTGAGTTTGTCTCTGCTACACCTCTGCACCTCCCTCTTTACCTTTTCTGTAGAGGTCCTCTGTCTTCGGATGTTTCTAGCAAACTTAAAACTCTGCAAGAATGCCTCTCGTTCGGTCCTCCATCCTCCTCTTCAACTTTCAAACTGTCCTGGGTCTGCTCCCGGCGATGCTGGGGGAGAGTGTAGCTGGGGGGGGAGCGTAGCTCGGAAGTTGGTCCTCTCCTCTCATCACGCCTAAGCCACGATCTCCTCCAGTCTCCTCCGATTTTCTCCGAGGGGGGGGCAGATAACTCCGATCTCTACAGCAGGGAGGACAGGCCGTCTTCCCCCGATCCAGGCTTAAAAAACACCCCTCCAAACACCTCCTCTCACTCTCCTGACCCACGTCTCTCGGGTCCCGAACAAACGCTGGCCGATAGCAGCCGACAACAGCTAGGTGGGCGGACAGGTAGGTGGCGGGTATCGGCGGTCAGCAAAAAGCAGCCAATGCAGCCTCAGTCCAAACAGACAAAGCCAAACATCCAAGTTACAATACAGCAGACTGATAAGCCATATAGGCAAACATACGAACAGGTGTTGCTTATGTGGGAGAGCCCTCTCTCCTAACGATTCACCTGGGGAGAAGCATGGAGCTCACAGCTACATGCTGTAGTGCTGCACAATGCTGTTACTCCACCCTCCCCTCTGTATGAGGCTTTAGCCTATATCTCCCACTCAAGCAATTTGTCTCTGACTCTGGATCTTACTCTTAAGCCTGGTACACATGATCAGATTGTTTGCCAACTGGGCATCTGATTTTTACGGTGCACAATTGTTGGCCAAAAAACACAAATGTAGTGACGTACTACAAGGAATTTCAGGTCTTGAGCGACACCCTTGGGGTCCCTTCTGCTAATTTCGTGTTTGGTGAGCATTGATTCCGAGCATGCATGTTTGTACTT
This sequence comes from Lithobates sylvaticus, assembly GCA_028564925.1. Classification (NCBI taxonomy): domain Eukaryota; kingdom Metazoa; phylum Chordata; class Amphibia; order Anura; family Ranidae; genus Lithobates; species Lithobates sylvaticus. The sequence goes on from CM053034.1 coordinate 147,170,658, forward strand.
TCAACTTTTGTGTGACGGACTTGTGTACTGACCATCAGAAAATGTGACAACAGACCATTGTCCGCCAAAAATTTACTAGCATGTCATCCAACATTTGTTTGCAGAAAGTTGAACAACAATTGGCAAAAGGAGAGTACTAACGGTCAGATTTTAGGACAACAGTCTTTCAACAGACAATCCCCTGCCAACAATCTGATCGTGTGTACCAGGCTTAAAGCCTGGTACACACGATCAGATTGTTGGCCAACAGAGCGTCAGACTTTTGTCAAAAGGGCGTGTGCCTGGACCTTGTCTTGCATACTAACGGCACACAATTGTCGGCCAACAAACACAAACATAGTGACGTACTACGTGGAAGTTCAGCTCTTGAGCGCCACCCTTTGGGCACCTTCTGCTAATGTCGTGTTTGGTGAGCATTGATTCTGAGCATGCGTTTGTACTTTGGACTTTTGTGTGACGGACTTGTGTACAGACGATACAAAAATCTGACAACAGACCTGCCATCCAACATTTGTTGGCCGAAAGTTGGACAACAATTGTCTGAAGGAGCGGACTAATGGTCAGATTTTAGGCCAACAGTCTGTCATCACACAATCCCCTGCCAATCGGATCATGGGTACAAGACTTTAGGCTGGGTTCACACTATTGCGAATTGTATGTGGGTTTCCCTGCATCCAATTTGCATGTCAGGAGATTGTGACCGCCTCTCAATGGAGCCAGTTTACACATCTCTGGGACGGCTATGGAGCGAATTGCACAGGAGTCCTGTGTGCTTTCTGGTATGTTTCAAGTGCGAATTCAGCCAAAAATTCAGACTGAAACCGGTGAACAGGGACGATGAGATGTGAAACCAGCCTCACACCTTGTAAAATGCTTTGTCTGCCTTTCCTTCGCATAATAGTGTCCTCTCTCATTATTTTGCCTTTCTTATATATATATATATATATTTTACCCTCACCCCTGCCTTCTCCCCATTGCTGCACTCATCACCACCTGCTCATTCTGAACCAACCACTGACATAACCTGCCGCACACTGGGATATGAGTTTACATATAAATCTAGCACCTAATGTACTTCTATCACCTGCCTGCTTCTGCTAGCTGCACCTTCGGAAAAAAGTTCGAGTTCGGGACCGACTTGACCCTGAACTTAACCCCGAACCCGAATCCCATTGAAGTCAAACCCGAACTTTTGAGGACTAAAATGGAAAGGGCTAGAGGGCTGCATATGGCAACAAAATGTTGTTAAGAGCATGGCAAGTGCTCTGCAAACAAATGTGGATAGGGAAATAACTTAAAATCACATAAAAAAAATAAAATAATATGCTGGAGGCCCCCTTCTCAGCAGAAGAGGTGCAAGAAGTCATTAAGAACCTCAGAAACTCAACTGCACAATGCCACACATATGGTGGAAATGCCCCAGAATACACCCTTTCTGGAAAAAATTATTTAATGGATAAGCTAGTGGGAAAATAAAATACTTTGAAATTAAAAAAATTCTAAATCATAATCTTGACCTAGGAGGACGAGGTCCATATGGAGTAGGAGGTTGAGGTGGCGGTGGATGTGGCTGTGTAGGTGGAAGCGGCGGTGGAGGAGGATGAGGTAGCCAACACTGGCTCAAAAATACAACAATGGCTGGGTAAGGCCAGTGATGTGTCGAATTATGTCCCCCGTCGGATAGTGTCCGCCCTGTACTGTGCTTGCTCAGTACGTAGTACAAGGGGATTTCGAAAATCTCCGAAGACGAACAGCGCCTGCGCGGTGAGTCCAGGTTCAAACCAAACCATCCAAAGGTTCAAGCCGAGTGAAGCGTGTCGAGCGAAGCGCAGCCGCCGTTCACTGCGCAGGCACCGTTCATCTTCGGAGATTTTGTAAATCCCCTCGTCCTCCTTACTGCGCAAGCGATGCGCCTGCGCAGTACGGGCCAGACACTATTCCGATGGCCAGACAGTTTTTGTCAGAACACCGGTATACATGTCTATTCTGCACAAGGTACAGACAAGTACTGTGGGATCCATGCCTGGTTCATTTTAATGAACGTCAGCTTGTCCACATTGGCTCTGGACAGGCGGCTGCGCTTGTCTGTTATAACGTCCCCTGCCGTGCTAAATATACGTTCACATAATACACTGGCTGCAGGGCAGGCCAACACCTCCAAGGTGTAAAGGGCTAGCTCAGGCCATGTGTCCAATTTGGAGACCTAGAGGTTGAAAGGGGCAGACCTGTCATTCAGTACGTGTAGGTGTGTGCACACATACTGCTCCACCATGTTGGTGAAATGCTGCCTCCTGCTAAGACGTTCCATCTCAGCTGGTGGTGCTGGTTGTTGTGGAAAAAACGAGATTTCGCCCATTATCGCACACCACCAGGCCAGGCTTGAGGCTCACTGCCACCAACCACTCATTGGTCTGTTGTTCCATGTCCCTCCACAACTCCTGTGCGGTGTGGGGTTTTTCCCCCAAACAGGAAACGTTCTCCTCATATATTCTAAATTTAGGATCTTGCACTAAATGGGTGTTTTTGCAATAGCAGAATACACCCACAGTATGTAAACGGTGTTTCTCACACCTACAGAAATGCAGAAAATGCTATTCTAAAAAAATGTTTTTGCCCTAAAAATTTTTTATTTGAATTGCACAATAGAAGAAAAATATATAAATTGTCTATCTCACACCTCCAAATATGCAGAAAACACTGCAAATTTTTTGTTGTTGCACTAAATGGGTGTTTTTGCAATAGCAGAATACACCCACAGTATGTAAACGGTGTATCTCACACCTACAGAAATGCAGAAAATGCTATTAAAAAAAATGTTTTTGCCCTAAAAATTTTTTATTTGAATAGCACAATAGAAGAAAAATATATAAATTGTGTATCTCACACCTCCAGATATGCAGAAAACACTGCAATTTTTTTTGCACTAAATGGGTGTTTTTGCAATAGTAGAATACACCCACAGTATGTAAACGGTGTATCTCACACCTACAGAAATGCAGACAATGCTATTCAAAAAAATGTTTTTGCCCTAAAAAAGGTTTATTTGAATAGCACAATAGAAGAAAAATATATAAATTGTGTCTCTCACACCTCCAGATATGCAGAAAACACTGCAAACATTTTTTTTGCACTAAATGGGTGTTTTTGCAATAGCAGAATACACCCACAGTATAAATTGTGTATCTCACACCTACAGATATGCCGCAAATGCTATTCCAAAAAAATATTTTTGCCCTAAAATCTATTTTTATGAATAGCACAATAGTAGAACACTATATAAATTGTGTATCTTACACCTACAGATTTTTTGCCCTAAATGGGTGTTTCTGGAAGAGCAGAATACACCCACAGTATGTGCAGGGTGTATCTCACAAAAACATATGCAGTGCTGGTGCACTGAGCTTGCAGATAAAAGTTATATTTTCTCTGGCACTGGGCTCATGGCAGTGTAAAAAGACTGTGCACTGCAACCCAACCAGGTAAATCTATGTAGATCGCTGAGTTATTAGAATAGATTTCTGAATCTGGACTCCTAGATAATTCTCTCTCCCTCAAAGCAGCAACAGGAACCTTGCCCTACACTGTCTATCTTTTCTCTCAGTGCAGTGTAAAAAGCTTGTGCACTGCACCCACACAACTAAATCAATGTAGATCGCCGACTAATTAGAATAGATTTCAGAATCAGGACTCCTATCATGTAATTCTCTCCCTCACAGCAGCAGCAGCCAGGAACCTTTCCCTACACTGTCTAAAGCTGAGTGACGTGCTGTGCTGTGTGCCTCTAGCTTATATAGAGGCTGGGTCACATGCTGCACTGCCCAATCACAGCCATGCCATTAGTAGGCATGGCTGTGATGGCTTCTAAGGGCACACCAGTTAAACGAATGTTGATTGGCTGCCCTGCAGCTTTTTAAAATGCGCCATTACATTATCGAATACCGGACCCCAACATACAGTCAATTGTTCGGGTTCAGGACCCAAAAGTCCGGTACGAACCCGAACTTTACATTTCGGGTCGCTCAACCCTACTCTCTGTCAATCCCTCCACTGGCTTCTGCCCATCCAACAAATAAAATTCAAAATGAGAACAGCATACAAAGCCATCCACAACTCTACCCCCCAGCTATATCACCAGCCTACACTAAAAATATCACCCAAACCATATTTTTCAAATTAACACACCAGTATTTATATCCGTTTCCGAATCTGTTGCCTTGCCATGATCCCTGAAAGCACATTTCTTCAGCAAAGCCTATCCTGCCTCTACTTAACAACTGACATTTTTTATCACTTGAGTTTTATTAAAGATCAATCTGTGTAGAAAGAAAGGTCACCACTTGTCCTTGCTAGGAGTAAGGCCCCTTTCACACTGGGGCGGGGAGCGGTTTTTGGCCGCTCGCGGTGCGGTTTTAACCCCCGCGAGCGGCCGAAAAGGGGTTAAAGACCCCCCGCAGAGCGCCGCCGCGGTGTCCCATTCTAATCAATGGGAAGGAGCGGTATAGGAGCGGTGAACACACCACTCCTATCCCGCTCCAAAGATGCTGCAAGCAGGACTTTTTTTGTCATCCTGCTAGCGCACCGCTCCAGTGTGAAAGCCCGCCGGCTTTCACACTGGAGTTAAAGGGGCCGGATTTTTTCATGCGGTGAACAGGCACTATTTTTAGCGCTGCACCGCATGAAAAACGCCCCGGTGTGAAAGGGGCCTAAGATGCTAAGGGTGAAACCCTTCCTTTTTCTGATAGTGAGGGAGATTATTAAGATAGTGGGGTATTTCTGGTATCAATCAGCCAGGGTTCCCAATCTCTAAGAAATCTAGCCACGGTAAGATGAGTTCTGGCAAATCAGATGGATGCCTATATATGTAATAGATGAAACCAGGGAAGGAAGATGAGCATGAGAAAGAGCTTGAGTCTGGGTCTGGTCCAGGCAGATGCCAAGCATGGAAGACTTAGAGCAATTCATTTTATAGAAGGACCTCTTCCCAAATGTTAGATGTGGTCATAAAGAATTGTGAGGGAGTGCATGTGATTAGTCATAACAATGATGACATCATCTGCATAAAACCCTATCACTCTGCCAATTTGCAGGCCAGTAATCTGTAGATGGCTCCTAAACGCGCCTACAATCGGCTTCATCACAAGGATAAATATTTTGGGCTATAGGGGGCAGACTTGCCTCGTGCCATTTGAAATATGAAAGGTCTATGAGACCATGCCTGAAGTCCAGAGTCTAGCTGACAGGGAAGAATAAAGAGCAAGCTTAGCTGTAGAGATGCTACCTACCAGTTCAAATTTTTTTAGGACTGCTTTTACATAGGACCAATGAACCCTGTTGAATGCTTTTTCTGCATCCAAGGACAGGAGCAGAGAGAAAACATGATTCTATCTCTGTCTTAATCTGCTCCTGATACACAGGACAAGTGAACAAAGAAGTGTTTGTACTTTCTGGATTTATAGAAAGTGTTATATTCACTGGGACATGGTCTGACCACATAATTATGCCTATTGTGGCTTGAGAGATAGCCTGGATGGTACTCTTGTGTATCAGGAATAGATCAATCCTACAGTAGGATTGTTGAGCTGATGAATAGAAGGTGTAATCTCTCTCCAAACCGTGCAAACACTGCCAAGGATCAAATACAGTGGTGTGAAAAAGTGTTTGCCCCCTTCCTCATTTCCTGTTCCTTTGCATGTTTGTCACACTTAAGTGTTTCGGAACATCAAACCAATTTAAACAATAGTCAAGGACAACACAAGTAAACACAAAATGCAATTTGTAAATGAAGGTGTTTATTATTAAAGGTGAAAAAAAATCGAAACCATCATGGCCCTGTGTGAAAAAGTGATTGCCCCCTAAACCTAATAACTGGTTGGGCCACCCTTAGCAGCAACAACTGCAACCAAGCGTTTGCGATAACGTGCAATGAGGCTTTTACAGCGTCCTGGAGGAATTTTGGCCCACTCATCTTTGCAGAATTGTCCTAATTCAGTTACATTAGAGGGTTTTCGAGCATGAACGGCCTTTTTAAGGTCATACCACAACATCTCAATAGGATTCAGGTCAGGACTTTGGCTAGGCCACTCCAAAGTCTTCATTTTGTTTTTCTTCAGCCATTCGGTGGTGGACTTGCTGGTGTGTTTAGGATCATTGTCCTGCTGCAGAACCCAAGTTCGTTTCAGCTTGAGTACACGAACAGATGGTCGGACATTCTCCTTCAGGATCTCTTGGTAGACAGCAGAATTCATAGTTCCTTTTATCACGGCAAGTCTTCCAGGTCCTGAAGCAGCAAAACAGCCCCAGACCATCACACTACCACCACCATATTTTACTGTTGGTATAATGTTCTTTTTCTGAAATGCAGTGTTCCTTCTATGCCAGATATACTTGGACACACACCTTCCAAAGAGTTCCACTTTTGTCTCATCGGTCCACAGAATGTTGTCCCAAAAGTCTTGGGGATCATCAAGATGTGTTGTGGAGAAATTGAGACGAGCTTTGATGTTCTTTTTGCTCAGCAGTGGTTTTCTCCTTGGAACTCTGCCATGCAGGCCATTTTTGCCCAGTCTTTTCCTGATGGTGGAGGCATGAACGCTGACCTTAACTGAGGCAAGTGAGGCCTGCAGTTCCTTGGACGTTGTTGTGGGGTCTTTTGTGACCTCTTGGATGAGTCGTCGCTGCGCTCTTGGGGTAATTTTGGGCGGCCGGCCACTCCTGGGAAGGTTCACCACTGTTCCATGTCTTCGCCATTTGTGGATAATGGCTCTCACTGTGGTTCGCTGGATTCCCAAAGCTTTGGAAATGGCTTTATAACCCTTTCCAGACTGATAGATCTCAATTACTTTCTTTCTCAATTGTTCCTGAATTTCTTTGGGTCTCGGCATGATGTGTAGCTTTTAAGGATCTTCTGGTGGACCTTACTGTGTCAAGCAGCTCCTATTTAAGTGATGCCTTGATTGTGAACAGGTGTGGCAATAATCAGGCCTGGGTGTGGCTAGAGAAATTGAACTCAGGTGTGGACAACCACAGTTATAGTATGTTTTAACAAGGGGGGCAATCACTTTTTCACACAGGGCCATGATGGTTTGGATTTTTTTTCACCTTTAATAATAAACACCTTCATTTACAAATTGCATTTTGTGTTTACTTGTGTTGTCCTTGACTATTGTTTAAATTGGTTTGATGTTCCGAAACACTTAAGTGTGACAAACATGCAAAGGAACAGGAAATGAGGAAGGGGCAAACACTTTCAAACCACTGTAAATCTTGTAAATTGCCTAAGTGAGTGAAAAACTGTTGGGTCTTTCCTGCGAGGAGAAGAGGAGGCTAGTATATCATTAAAGTTGCCACACAATATTATATGATCTTTAGGGTGGTGGCAAATTTTGGTCAAAATCAGTTGTTAAAAATGTTTCTGATGTGTATTAGGGGCATATAGATTGACAATCATAGGGGACCACATCGAAGTAGGCAGACAAGATAAGGTATTGGTCCATGGGGTTTACTTCTATATGTTGGAGTTGGAAAGATAAAGAATTACGTACACCGATCATAACTCTCTTGTACATTTTTGGTGGCGTACAGGAGTGCACTTTCCACTGTGCAAAGTGAGTCTTCTGTACCCATAGAGTGTTAGTTTTTTGGGACAGGGCTTCTTTCCACAGTCTTGACAGCGTAAAAGGGCTGTTAAGTCCTTTAACATTAATGGCAGTTATGCAAAGCGTCATTATCAGGCAACTCTGGCGATGTTTACAAGGAAGGATGGGGACTAAAATTGACAAGAAATAGCCAGAAAGAAGAGCGGTAGGTTAAATAGAATATGAAATAGTATATCAGAAAATACCTGGACCTATTATTAGATGTAATACAGACAAGATTAAAGAAGCACTACACTATAAATGCCAACAGTAACGTGTAGCGGTACCCCCGTAAGGGCTGCTGATTTTGTTACTTAGCAATCTGTCAATCACCCTGCTGCCAGGCTCCCCACATTCAGATAAGACAATGAGCAGTCATTTGCACGGTTTTGTTGCATTTATTGCAGGATACAACTTGGGTGGAACAAAGGGGTGATATGAGATGCCCATAGCAGTTGGTGTATTGTTCGACAATACTGAATAGCCTTAGCTTGAAAGTTGTTGTACATCTAGTATTCTCAGAAAATCATTGAAACACTACTTCTTTACTTCCAATTTTGAAAAAGAAGAATGAATGGCAGGAAGAGCCCATTAGCGACCCCTGCCTATGGGACCAGGGACTGAGACATGTTATTTTAAGATTAAAAATAAAGATGACAGTTTACAATAAACTTTACGAAATAAAAGACAGTAACAGGCAAAAGGTCATGTGACCTTACCTATAAAAGGAAGAGTCATCAACGTTTTTTTAGTTGCAGCGCCGTCACTTTAAGAAGACGCATCCCGGGGGGGCGGAGCCGGCGGCCGGAGAGCATGGACGCCTGAGAGGAGAGCTCTCCTGCAGCGGCACGGAATAAGCGGCCCACAGCGAGCCTAACACATCAAAAACATCCCCACAGGCACGGGAACTCCCCACGGAACATACCGCTCACGATGAGCAAAAGAAAGGAAAGAGAAATACCCAGGAAACTGACCGATTTCTTTCCCCTGGCAGCAGGCCGAGAATTCCAAGATGGCGCCCGCAATGTGCTGAGCGCCTCAGCCGCCTCTGCAACAGGACCTAATCCTGCTCCATCTCAGGGTGAGTCAAGCCCTACATCTCACCCCTTGCCACAATCCCCTTTCCTGATCCCTGTTAAGCAAAAAAGGAAGCTGGGAGGTGATAGCGAACCGCTGACTGACACTGATCCTGGGGGGGAAGAAATGGAGGAGGCCTCCTCATACTCACAGCAGCTAGATGCATTCCCCACTGCAGGCCAGCCCATTCTAGACTCTACTATGAAGGAGATGCTTCAGACACTGAGAGGAGCTCTCCAGCAGGACATATCAACCTTCATGCATAGCAATAAAGTGGAAATGACAGTGATTAAAGACAGAGTGCAGCATGTAGAGAGAAAAATGGAGGAATTCACTTTTGCACACAATGAGCTTGTTGATGCACACATATCTATAGATGAGGAAATTAAAGCAATGCGTCTCAAAATGGCGGATATTGAGGACCGCGCACGCAGAAACAATGTTAAATTCAGGGGGATCCCTGAATCGGTTAAGCCAGCGGACCTGTCTACCTACCTCCAGAAACTTATGACCACAGCCATACCGTCCCTGAGCCCAGCAGATGTCACCATAGACAGAGCACACAGGCTACCTAAACCATAATTTCTACCCGATCAGATTCCCAGAGACGTCATTGCCAGAATACACTTTTACCATGTGAAAGACCAACTCATGCGATATGCTAGACAGCACCCTGCACTCCCTGACCCTTTCGCAGGAATCGCACTATATGCAGATTTATCGCAAGCCACGCTGCAAGCTAGGCACAACCTGGTCCCCATCACCAAGATTCTGAGAAATCACAAGATACTGTATAAATGGGGTTTCCCGGCCAAACTGCTCCTTGAAATGCATAATGAATCCCACACCATCTCCTCACTAGAAAAGGGAATGGATCTCCTCAGAAAGTGGCGACTTCTCCCTGCTGACGGGGACATAGCTGACCCTGAACCCCTGCCAGATAGACGAAACTACAACCGTCAAAACAGACGTAACAAATGACTGATGATATCGAATGGGTGTTTGCAACCTTTTACACTATGCGATTTACCTAGAAGTTGCACGCTATGAACTGCATTTTTCCTGTGCCTTCACACTTATGGCCTACTCAAGTTATGGCTCACAATAGCCACCGCTGTTCGGCTTTTTCTACATGACTGTTTTCCCCCACTACAGCCGCAGGATGTATCCTGCATCCGGGTTAATTTACCGTGGACTTTCTGCGGTCCTCTGGGACCCCAAGGGGCCCAAAATTGTTCCTATCTGCTCAAGTTTATGTGAGCAGCAGTTATCACATTCCTGTTGTCATTTTTTTTCAGACCATCTTTATCAAGGTACGCTTCCAACTTCTACCACTGGAGGGCAGCAAGGCGTTTTCCAACTGAAATATGCACATTAAACTCATGTCTCACAATGTGAGGGGGCTCAACAGCCCTTTCAAAAGGAGGGCGCTCTGGAAGTCGGCTCTAGCTATGAACTGTGACATCCTATGTGCCCAAGAGACCCATTTTGCCAGCAATCGAGCGCCAAAATGTACGCACGCCAAATATCCGCACATCTTCTACTCCAATGACTCTGTTAAAAGAAATGGTGTAATGATAGCCATAAGGGACACAGTAACCTTTTCTCTCTTACAGGAACGCACTGACCAACACGGACGCTTCATCATCTTAATTGCTGAGATTAATAACACTGTCTACACGCTGGTAAACCTATATGCTCCGAATGTTCACACATTGAAATTTGTACGGAAAGTGGTAACAATGGCTAAATCTATGCAAAAAGGTAAACTAATCATATGCGGTGACTTTAACACTGTACTCAACAATGATCTTGATTCCTCCTCAGTGGCTCTTCGACAGAGGCCCTGCTTAGGTCCCTTCTGCCATACAGAAAGGCTCTTTGACCCCTGGCGCTGCGCCCGAACTACTGAGAAGGACTATTCTTACCACTCTCCTGTTCACAACAGCTATTCTAGAATAGATTTTTTTCTGGTAGACATGTACACCTTGCAAACTGTGGTTAGATCAGATATCCATAATATCACTTGGTCGGACCACGCTCCAGTAACGATTGATATAATGGATAATAATAGACAACACTGCAAACCCCTATGGCGTAATAACACTTACTTGCTGTCTCGCCCCGAGATTCGGGATGAGATCAGTAAGAAACTGACAGACTATTTTGAACTAAACACTAATAAGGATTGTTCCCCTGAAACATTATGGTGTGCGCACAAAGCATACGCTCGAGGCATACTTATACAAATAGCCTCTAGGGAAAAGAAGAAAAAACTGCACCGTTTGTCAGAACTTCAAAACTCCATTGCTGACCTAGAATCCCTTCACAAGGACCCGTCTACCACATCCCCGGACATCCTGGTGCGTCTTAACCAGTGCCGTGAGGACTTGCGGCTCGAACTTAAGACGGATTATGATGTCTATTTTAAGAGAATGAAACTATCCTTCTATTCTCAAAATAACAAAGCAAGCAAACTTCTTGCCTCCCAACTTAAAAAAAGACATGCCAAGTCCAATCTGACTCACATCATACACCACAAGAACAATACCACTCTCCGCAACCCTAAAGATATAGCGAACGCCTTTAAGGACTATTACGAATCCCTCTATAACCTCCATGCCGACCCACACACCCACCAACCCTCTGATCTTGAAATAGACAATTTTCTCCAAAAAATTAATATACCAAAGGTTGACTCACTCACACTAGATGAACTGAATTCCCCTATTACCTACAAAGAAATAACCACTGTTATACAATCCCTGCCTATGCATAAATCACCAGGCGCGGACGGTTTTTCGGCCGAATACTATAAATCATTTGCCCCACTACTCGTGCCAACTCTAGCTGACGTTTTCAATGCAGCCGCAGCTAACAAATCCTTCCCGACCGAAATGCTACAGGCAGTCATTGTCACGATTCCTAAACTTGGTAAAGACACCGACCGCCCCCAAAATTTCAGACCGATCTCCCTATTAAATTCCGACTTAAAAATGTATGCCAAGGTGATAGCAAATAGACTAATGGATGTGACCCCCTCGCTCTTAGGACTAGACCAAGTAGGTTTTGTAAAAGGCAGACAAGCCCCTGACGGTACCAGACGAATACTTAACCTCTTAAGATTTACGGAAATCCACAATCTCCCTAGCGCTTTTATAGCCCTAGAAGCAGAAAAGGCTTTTGATAGGGTGCATTGGACCTATCTGTCTAAAACCCTCCTTAAATTTGGAATTACTGGTCCAATCCATTCAGCTATCATGGCCCTTTACTCCTGTCCCTCAGCCCGGGTATTAACATCTGGATTACTATCAGACCCCTTTTACCTGACGAACGGTACTCGGCAGGGATGCCCACTCTCACCGATAATCTTCTCCCTGGCCATTGAACCCCTAGCAGAATGCATTAGAGCTTCTGATGACATTAAAGGAATCAAAATAGGATTGGGGACACATAAGGTAGGACTTTTTGCAGACGATATAATACTGACCGTCACTGATCCAGAACCCTCGCTTTCAGCTGTACAACAAACACTAAGAGACTTTAGTGAAGTGTCCTACTACAAGATTAATACCTCTAAGTGCTTTGCTATGGCACTACACACCACAGTTAAAGTACGAGATACCCTCCGACAACTCTTTCCTTGTATATGGGACCCTCCCTCAATCACTTACCTTGGTGTGCAGCTATCCGCATCCTCCTCAAACTTATACGCCTGTAATTTCCCCCCATTGTTACATACGATTGAGGAGGAAATGAATCTCATAGCAAAACTACATCTCTCTTGGATTGGACGCATAGCTGCATACCAAATGCAAATATTTCCTAAACTACTATACTACTTCAGAACCCTTCCCATCCGCATCCCCCAGAAATTTTTCAACCTACTATCAAAAAAACTAAACATCTTCATCTGGGGGGGTAAAAAACCAAGAATTGCGCTGACTCAGCTTTATAAATCTAAACAATTAGGAGGACTGGGACTCCCCAATGCACAAACATACTACAGAGCGGCCTTGTTAGACCAAATGAAATACTGGTTCTCAGATCAAAAGGATAATAGATGGTCGGATATAGAATGCACTGTCACCCCGGGTCATGACCTACCTGCCTTAGCTATGGCATTTAGCATACATCATAAACCTACCACTCCGCCTTACCCTTCTATACAAGCCTCCTTAGAGGCCTGGTCCTTCCTTATACACCAACACTTCAATGATCTACCTCTGTACAAACCACAAATCCCATTGGCAGCCTACCAATACTTGATCCCTTACTTGTCTATACAACATTGGAATAAACGGGGGGAACGATATATCTCACCACCAATCGCAGAACAAGACCCACTAGATACCTTTATGTTATTTCAAATAAAACAATACTCAGACAAAAACCCAGGTACTACTCTGGAAATACCTCAGTCAGTGTGGGATTTCCTTACCAACAGTCACGCGGGGAAAAAAAAAGGAATCTCCTTATTTTACAAACTAGCAAACCCACTATACATGAATGCTAAACTACCCACCATGATAAAATGGGAAAAGGAACTCCAAGCGGAATTCCCACTTGTACAATGGCATGTAGCAGTAAAATACAACAGTAAATCTTCAGCTTGTATAGATCACTGGGACAATGCACAGAAAATTCTTCACAGATGGTACTATACGCCCCTGCGGCTCCATAAAATGGACCCATCAATACCATCACTGTGCTGGAGGAACTGTCAATCTACTGGCAGCTTACTCCACATATTGTGGACTTGTGGTAACATCACTACTTTCTGGAAAGAGATAGAATCTATGATATCCAATGTTATCCATATCAAGATCCAACTCACACCAGCCTTGGCACTACTTAGTATTGGTATAGAACAAATACCACCCCTACAAAGAAGTTTAGTAGTAAATATCTTGTTTGCAACACGTATGTCACTAGCGAAGCAATGGCGATCGCCCTCACCTCCTCTCCTTGAAGTAGTAATCTCCAGAATCAATAATCAATATCTTATGGAGAAACTACTGGCATACAAAGAAAGAAGATCCTCAGTTTTCCATAAACGCTGGGAGAACTGGAGATCTTCTATATATGCCTCCCACACCTGTGACTCGTGACTCATTACTCTAACAACTAAAACTTATTGTAATGATCAGAGCATCCAGTGACTAGAATACGCCCAACTAGGAATGGTACCCCATTGTGCAGAATCTTTATTAAACAAAAACGTTCCTGATATATGAAGTACCTTGTACCTAATAACAATACAGATGTATCAATGTTTATTGGTTTACTTAAACGTTATCAAAGTTTGCATCGTACTAGATACACTATGCACCTCTCCTGCCTTAATGTATCTCCAGGGACCCTCATTAAGGTCCACTGGGAGCTTCTTTACTAACTAGTTCTTATCTGAGCCCTGTCACTTTGTACCCGAAAGGGGTGACTGGCTTTGCCCCATATGGGGCCGTTAGATATCGCTTACAAGTAGCTCGCAAACGATCTCTGCCGTAGTTAACCTGATTATATGTTTATAATAACCCTTTTGTAATGCATACCTCTGTTACTTTACAATATCCTTTTACTTTCTATGTAAACTGCAAACTTCAATAAAAATCTAAAATAAGAAGACGCATCCCTCCCTCCCTCCCTATGTCGTGGTTCTTGTTATGTGGCTATATTACACCTATGTATGGGGGTATTTTTGGTATATTTGATTAGTATAGTTTGAGCTTTAATGGCTGAACTATTTCATATTCTGTTTATATATAGTTCGAGCTCTAATAGCTGAACTATTTGTATATATGTTGGTAATGTAAAGTGTTATTATATTATTAAAATGGTATTATTATTATGCCAATAATAAAGGACCACGGCCATTGTAATCCACTTTTTGTAGTCTGTGTTTATTTATTGTATTGTTGTCTTTTGGAATATATGTCTTCAGCCTCTGGTCCCATCACTCTGAATAATTCCACCTTGCAGACTATGACGGTTTCCGGAAATCAAAGATCCAGAGGCCTATCACAACCTCTCCCCGATGGATCAATGAGTTAGACAGCCACACGGTCTTTGGAAGATATTACAGCCAGTCCTTCGCTATCAATACTGTGTTCCCCGGGCACAGCATTCTACACTGTTTTTGATAACTTCTCTTGTTCTGTTCACACTGACCTTTGGTTACTTGGCCGTTCTGTGTCCCCGGTCACAGAACGATGCTCTACTCTCTTCCACTTTACTGCTACTTCTTCTGTTCTGATCTTCTCCAGCATTCAAGTGTTCCCCGCACAGCAGCTTGATACCTTTTTAAAGACGAAGATCTTTATCTAAGACTCCCTCTCTGTGGTTCCTCCATCCCTCCTCCGCGCTCGGCGCATCCCCATGGAACAGCACCTCAATCCTCTATGCTGTCTTTTCTGTACTCCAGACTCCTCCCTGGCAGCATGTGACCCCAGCTTATATGGGAGGCCTGCCCTGCCAATACCGAAAGATAATTGGTCAGGGCTCCTCACAGGAGCTGCCTGCCACTCAGACTTCAGGTCCAACCCCCATTCCAGAACCATCTTTCTGAAAGCAGGGGAGGAATCTCTGAATCAGAGCACAGTTGACCACACCCACCACTACACTGAACACTCCCAGTCCCAAATCAAAACAACCAGGCCTAGCCTAAAGCACAGGCCTGGCTAAATTTACCTGCGCTTGGGCCCTGAACTAGAAAAAAGCCAACATGTGAGACAACATAAATTCAGATCACCTACGAGCCGGAGTGTCTCGGGCCCCCTTGCAGTGATTATTTCTTGTCACGTGCGGAGGGGGTGTATTATCTATACCCCAGTTTTGCAGTTGCTTATATCCATCCTTGGGAGAGGTGATGGCAAGTTGTTGAGTTTGGTACATTATTAGGAGTTTTGCTGGGCACCCTCATGATCAATAATGTTGTGCTCCCTCAAAATTGCAGTAATTGGAGAAAATTCCTTTCTCCTTTGGGATGTTGCTGCAGAAAGATCTTGGTATAGTGCTACATTAGCGCATTGGGACAGGGAGCGAGTGATTAGATCTGTCTGCCTGAAGTAGGTGATCTTTAATGTGGAAAAAACAAAACCCTGACCAGGACATCTCTGGGTTCCGCATCAGGGAGATGGGCCAGTTTGGGGATCCTGTGGGCTCTTTCTGCCAGCAGATCTCGTGGAGTGAGGTCTGGGATGAGCTTAAGGAATAACTAGTATAAGTATGCAACCAGATCATTTTGCTTAACCACTTCAGAAACTCCCCTGAACTTAATGTTATCCAAGCGGGAGTGATCCTTGAGGCCCACCACTTTTATTTGAAGTTTACGGATCGCTTCCACTGTGCCTTTACAACTTCCACAATTTGGGATTCTAAGATATCAGTGCGATCCTCTATATAGTCAATTCGATTTGTCAAGTGAAAGATAGAGGAGTGGAGCTATTGCTGTAATCCAGTCTGGAGGGATAAAACAATTGCTTTTAGTGAGCTCTCTGAGGCTGGAGCACCAGGGAAACAGCTAGTGGGGCTGAGTGTTCTGCAGCCATGTCAGGCTGTGCCTGTAAGGAATCTGCCCAGTGATGTTTTTTTGCATGGAAAGGTTTATGGAGCGAGTGTGCAGGAGAGAGTGCCACTCCCTTACCTCTGTAAAGCCTGGTACACACAATCGGATTGTTGGCCAACAAAACCGTGGAGTTTTGTCTGAAGGGCGTTGGCCCAAACTTGTCTTGCATACACACGGCCACACAATTTTTGGCCAACAAATACGAACATAGTAACATACTACGTTGTTTTTCAGCTCTTTAGCGCCACCCTTTTTGCTCCTTCTGCTAATTTTGTGTTAGTAGAAGTTTGGCGAGTGTTGATTTGCGCTTTTCTTTTCGCGCTTCAGTTAGCATTTTTCAGTTCGCCTTTTTCATTTCGTGCTTTTCAGTTAGTTTCTGAACGTCCGTTCCTCAACTAGACATGTTGCGGAATCGGTGGAGATAACATGTTATTTATTTTTGGCCTTGGAGTGATTGCTTTGACATTATTTTTTTGAATAATGATTTGATTTTAGATATTTTCTATATTTTTGGATGCATAGAATGCACTTTTTGGTTAAGTTCGGCAGATAGCATGTCTAAATTTATTTGTTTTCTTTTTTTAATGCAAGATAAAAAAAATTGTGTAGAATAATACTTAGCTATGTGTTTTACTTCAAATTACATTTTGGGAGTAGGCAGTTACATTTAAAAAAATACAATGTAAAATTATCAAGAGACACCAATATAGTTGCATCTTTGATCTTAAAAACTACGGGATAATGGTGTTGTGTTAAAAAAAAAAAAAAAAGCATAATAAAATTATTCTTGATATCACTAGAAAAAAAAAGCCTTTGAAAATTTGTTTGCAATAACTCCATCAGTAACACCAGCAAATAAGTTTCATTATTATCCAATTAAAAAAGAAGAGAATATACGCTGCATTTTAAGATTTCATAATTTGCCATGTCACGAATGTTAATTCTCCATTACGAACGCTAGTTTACAAGAGCAACCGATTCTGGCTCGTCCTTGCTTCCGAGCATGCATGTTTGTCATTTGGACTTTTGTCCGACAGACTTGTGTACACACGCTTGGAAAATCCGACAACAGACATTTGTCCGCAGAAAATGTATAAACCTGCCAACCAACATTTGTCCATGGAAAGTTGGCCAACAATTGTCTGATGGAGCATGCA
The DNA here is from genome assembly GCA_028564925.1 of Lithobates sylvaticus. NCBI lineage: Eukaryota > Metazoa > Chordata > Amphibia > Anura > Ranidae > Lithobates > Lithobates sylvaticus. The sequence continues at coordinate 147,188,090 of CM053034.1, forward strand.
CATGGTCGGATTTTCCGCCAACAGCCTGTCATCACACATTTCCTGTTGGAAAATCAGATCGTGTGTACGAGGCTTAAGATGTTATAAGTGCAGAGGATTATTGTAGAGGCTCTTTTTTTAATGCCATCTAGCAGCTCCTGTTCTGGGTCTCCTGGTAGCTGTGGCAGTGAGGGAACAGTCCCTGTGTCCGATTTTTCTTAAGAGACATAGCCTGTGAAGTGCCCAATGTCTTCCCCTTCTTCTAGGAGGTATTTTTGGCAGGCAAAATTGAGCTGCTGCAAACACCGTTGGTGGCCATCACACTTGGTGGCCAGAACACGCCCAGCAACTGAAAATTTACATTCTCCATCAACTCATCCACACAGAAATACCACCTTTTGTATCACTTGCCCTTCCCTTTTATGAAGCAGGCTCTCACGAACAGGACCTTTCTAACGCTCTTGTCTTGAATTGAATTATAACTGTACTGTCTGTCTCTCTTAATACGGTAAAGTGCTGTACAAAAATTTACAAAATGTTACAAAATATTTTTACTGTTGCAGTTTAAATAAAAAGTTTTTATGTAGTACACTTTAAGAGCTTTTTTCCCTGTCTTGTTTGTTGTGGCACAGCACTGCTTTATATTGGCCATGCTCGGTCTCGTTTAGAAACAGACTGGTGGGGAGTAGGGATGAGCCCGATTTTCAAGTCGAATGTAAGTTCGACTCATCATTCTGTGTTTTCGTCCGTTCTGCAAATACCGAACATTATGGGGCATTCGCGGAAAGGGTGCCTTTAGCCAATCATGGCTCAGGGGGCTAAGTCCATGCCCCACACTGGCCGTATATAGTGTTATGAATGAGAGAAGTTAGCGGCGTGCCGGCAGTTTAATATACTGTGTGTATATATATATATATATATATATATAGTGTAGTCAGTGTAGTGTAGACTATATATACAGTTCAGGCAGTGTATATATACATACATACCGTGTATTTTATATATATATATATATATATATATATACACATATACGCTCTCCATTCAGTGTAGAATATATAATGTATACAGTGCAGGCAGTGCACAGTATATAATACAGTGTATTGAAGTGGTTAAGGGGAACCCTATGACAGAATTAAGAAAAATAACGGCATGAGCCCCCCCCCCCAGTCAGTACCAGACCCTTTTGGTCTGGCATAGGTTTAATGGGAACTCCACTCCAAAATTAAAAATTGGCATGGGGTCCCCCCAAAATCCATACCAGAACCTTACACAAGCAAGCAACCTGGCAGGCCAGGATAGGGGGGGACAAGCAAGTGCAACCATACCAGGCCGCTTGGTGGTTGTGGGGGTCTGTGGGCGGGGGAATTATCGGAATCTGGAAGCCCCCTTTAACAAGGCTCCCAGATCCCGCCCCCCATGTGAATGGGAATGGGGTACATTGTACCCCTACCCATTCACCAAAAAAAGTGTCAAAAAGTAAAAACCACAATACACAGTTTTGGACAATTCCTTTATTTAAAATCAGATGGGGGCTTACCAAACAACCAGCGATCTTCCTTACTCAGGAATATCATTCAGCGCTTATTGGGATCTCTGGTCCTCAGATGGAAATCTGGAAATGTTCCCCTGCCAGCTCTCTGTGTTCCCCTTATGGTGACAAGATGATCCAGCTCACCGTCTCAGATGGGTTGGATGAATGAATCCTCAGAGTTAAAATGGGTAAAAAACAAGGAGACTCCTCATGGTGTAGTATGGTCTCAACTGTTTTATTTAAAATGTTTAAATCAGTGCACTTACCTACATATAAAACAAAGATGCTGCTGGCTGTAAATCTCTCCACTATAGCCAGTGCTACCCTTCAGTCATAAGTTTCAAAAAAGCCGAAATTTAAAAAAGCATCTGTGCAGAAGCGTGTGTGCGTTGTTCCTATGATCATTTTGTTATATGTAACATCAACAGGTTTACCTGTTATGAGTGCAGATATGGGGCTTTCAGTTTTAATTGAAAACTTGAACATATTGCATGATAAATTCATACTCTTTGATATTCCTTCTGAAGTAATGGAATTGCACACAAAATTTCCCCCTGTTAATTTGAAGTCCAATCAAAGCTTCTTAAAAACTCTTCAGTCACTGTATTATATGTGGCTATTGTGTGTTAAAATATAGCACTGTAACCAGGAAATAGTTTTTCCACAGGCTACAAAGTTGGGGGCTTTAGCTTTATTTTTCTGGAAGAGTGAACTTTGCTATAGCGTTGACATCAGTTGTGGTTTCTCTCTGCACTGGTCAATTCATGCTTGAGGTGCCGCAGCCACAACTACCTTAAAAAACTTTTCTTCTTAGTTTAGTTTATATGTTGAAAAAAGACACAGGTCCATCCAGTTCAACCTATGTGTGTATGTGTGTGTCTTTTGTATTCTCTAACAATTCCCATAGACCTGTATATTCTTCTTCATCTAAAACATAAGACATCTAAAAGCTTTTTGAAGTTGTTGACACTCTCAGCTAGCACCATTTTCTGGAGGAGGAAGTTACACATTTTTACTGCTTTACCAGTAAAGAACCCTTTCCACAATCTGAGGTTAAACTTCCTTGTGATTTTGGGCTCAAAGAATATGCAAACCTCATCCAAGTTGCATCCAAGTTACACTACATAAAACTGGATCAAAATCAGATTGCAGTATTGTTTAACCTCAGATTGTGGAAAGGGTTCTTTACTGGTAAAGCAGTAAAAATGTGTAACTTCCTCCTCCAGAAAATGGTGCTAGCTGAGAGTGTCAACAACTTCAAAAAGCTTTTAGATGTCTTATGTTTTAGAACCTAGCCTAAAAGTTAGAAATGTGAGAATTAGAAGTTCCAATTAATCAGATTTAGGTGCTGCTAGTGTATTTAAGTCAAGCAATAATGTGAAATTAAATGAATCCATTGCACATGCAAAACATGGGATAAGAAATCATAATGTCAAATCAAATAAAAAAGGAACAGTGTTTTTTTGCCTTGCTACATGTCCTTCATGGCAATGCCCAGCTCCCCAATGCCTTTTGTTTTACCATAACTTGCCTTTTAGCTGCAAAAATGGATGGAATAGGTTTTCGATTTGGCCCCTCCCACCCATTGACCTCAGTTTGGATTAAAATAAGTAAATTCCAAAATGTACAATGAGTTTGGTAAATGGCTCATAAATTGAACTCTGGCCAATTTGCACATACCTAGTTAGTACAAACAATTTACTCATATCTAGTTAATGCAAAAAAAAGTATCACAAACAGTACTCAACTTTTTTTCCCCTAAAAGTGCTTTAATAATGCTACATTATCTATAATAGTATTAGAATAGACTTGGCCAGTCAAAGGCCATGGCCACAAGATGGCACATAAGCTGTTCCTAGGCATCTCTCCACATCTTTTTAACCACTTACCCTCCAGAAGATTTACCCCCCTTCATCAACAAGCTATTTTTTGTTTTTTGGCACTGCGTTACATTAACTGAAAATTGTGCAGTCATGAAATGCTGTACACAAATGAAATGTATATAATTTGTTTTTCACAATTAGAGCTTTCTTTTGGAGGTATTTGATCACCATTGTTTTTTTTTTTTTGTGCTATAAACAAATAAAGATGTAAATTTGTGAAACAATAACAATATTTTTTACTTTCTGCTATAAAACATATATAAGATGTGGTAAACCCACCCAGAAGATCCACAATTAGTGGAATTGGGTCCCTCACGGCAAGAGTGGGGGAATAGATAGATTAATTTGTTCAAAAAATTGTGATTCAAACCCCAGCATACTTAACCACTTCAATACCGCCCGCCGTCATATGACGCCCACAAGGTGGATCTACAACGGGACCGGGCGGGAACGTGGAGCTGTGTGTGTAAACACACAGCTCCACGTCCTGTCAGTGCAGAGGAGACCGATCATGTGATCCCAGTACAGAGGATCACATGATCGGTCTCCTCCCCTTAAGTCCCCTCCCCCTACAGTTAGAATCACGTCTATTAGGGAACACATTAACCCCTGCAGCGCCCTCTAGTGTTAACCCCTTCCCTGCCAGTCACATTTACACAGTAATCACTGCAATTGTATAGCAACGATCGCTGTGTAAATGTGAATGGTTCCAAAAATGTGTCAAAAGTGTCCGAAGTGTCCGCCGCAATGTCGCAGTCACGAAAAAAAAATCGCAGATCCCCGCCATTACTAGTAAAAAAAAAAAAAAAAAAAAAATTCAATAAATCTATCCCCTATTTTGTAGACGCTATAACTTTTGCGCAAACCGATCAATATACGCTTATTGCGATTTTTTTTAACAAAAATATGTAGAAGAATACGTATCGGCCTAAACTGAGGAAAAAAATAGTTTTTTTTTAAAAAAAATGGGATATTTATTATAGCAAAAAGTAAAAAATATTGTGTTTTTTTTCAAAATTGTCGCTCTTCTTTTGTTCATAGCGCAAAAAATAAAAACCGCAGGGGCGATCAATACCACCAAAAGAAAGCTCTATTTGTGGGAAAAAAAGGACGTCAATTTTGTTTGGGTGTAACGTCGCACGACCGTGCAATTGTTAGTTAAAGCGACGCAGTGCCGAATCGCAAAAAGTGCTCTGGTAAGGAAGGGTGTTTAAAAGCCCTGTATTGAAGCGGTTAAAAGATACGAAATGTTTTTAATGAATTAATGAATTTTAAGATGGAAGAAGGTATGTTTCTTGTTACTGCTGATGTTTCATCTCTTTACACTAATATAGCTCATGAGGATGGAATGAGGGAGTTAAATATATCCCCACATAACAAAAGGAATTCATTCTGGAGTTATTAAACTACGCCATGACGCATTAATTTGTCTGGATTGATAATAAATTCTACCTACAAAAGAAAGTCGTAGCTATGGGGGCCAAATTTGCCCCCAGGCACAGCACTGATCAGGAGGCACTGGCAGGCATCACTGATGGGCACAGAGTGCCATCCATAATAGGCACTAATTGGCATCCCTGGTGGGCTCTAGTGGGCATCCCTGGTGGTCTCCAGTGGGCGTCCCTGGTGGTCTCCTGTGGACATCCCTGTGGTCTCCAGTGGGCATCCTCGATGGGTCTGCACTGATTATCAATGTGCTCATTATCAGTACAGACCCCCCAGTCAGGAGAACAGCCAATCATCTATCCTCTACTCGCGCCTGTCAGCACGAATAGAGAAAAAGCCGATAAACTGCACTTCCCAGTTACCATGTTATGAGCTGTGATTGGACACAGCTGATCACATTTATGAAACGGATCCAATTTTAGGCAACTTCTTACCGGAAAAACCTGAGGTGATTTTTAGAAGAGCCCCTAATCTAAAAGAGCTTTTAGCACTCAATTTAATTGAGATACCTAAACAAATATCCTTCTTTAAGGATATGACAGGATTTTATCACTATAATAAATGTATGATTTGTACTGCAAGTAATCAGAAAATGAGAAAAATAGAGCACTTTTCCTCTAGAGTCACAGGGAAAAACTACAAAGTAGATACTTTTATTTCCTGTGACACTAGACATGTAGTGTATTTGCTAGAATGTTCATGTCACAAGCAATATGTGGGATGCACAACAAGGTGACCAAGAGACTGTCTTGGAGAACATGTTTATAACATCCGGACTGGTTTTAAAAAACATAGTTTGCCACTATATTTTAGAAAGCACCACGATAGAGACCCCAGATGTTTAAAGTTTACACTAAATTGCATCCCCATTGGCAAGGCTGAAATAAAACTAGGGAGATCTCTAGAAGAGAAATGTACTGGCTATATGAATTAAAAACATTTTACCCTTTTGGACATAACGTAGACTGGGATTTTCATTGTTTTATAGACACAAGCTAAATAAAGGAAAAGAATGACGTAAATTTAACAAGATACCATAAGTGCTTAATTTACAAGTTGAGGTCTGCAGGCATGGACCATAAGGTTTGTTCTTGGGTAAAAGGGGCGTGTTCAAAGGGTGGTGATAAATAACATTTACTTGGTCTGGAGTGGTGAGTGGGGTACCCCAAGGTTCTGTCTTGGGATCAATTCTATTTAATTTATTAATTAATAATATAGAGGATGGGATAAATAGCTCAATCTCAGTTGCGGATGACACAAAAATAAGCAGGGCAATAACTTCACATTAGGATATAGAAATTTTACAGAAAGACCTGAATAATGGAGTTGGCAACTACATGACAAATGAGGTTTAACGTGGAGAAATGTAAAGTAATGCACTTGGGGGGAAAAAAATATATGCAAACTACTAGGGGTCCTAGTAGATAACAGACTGAGCAAAAGCATGCAATGTCAATCTGATGCTGTAATTTTTTTTTTTTTGGATAGCAATTTTTAAATATAAAAATAGATTTTATTGATATAGAGGACACTTATGAATGTGATATTTTGGTTTATACTACTGTATGTAGCCTAACTGTATTTTAATGGAGAATTGTGCTTTTATGACTAATTTATGAAGCATTATTTTTTGTTTTTGTGTGCCCACTTCAGATTGTCTCCTCTCTCTGCTCGGCATGCATACTCTGAGCCAGGTAATCAATTAGTTGCTACCATTGAAGTTGCGATCCAAGTGGAATTACAGGTTGTTGGTGAGCGAGAGAGAGAATCAGAGCTGTTTGACACTGATCCACAAGAAAATGGTGACAGCGATCCTTTTTATCTTGAAATAAACCAAAACTCTATCTGCCATAAATCCACATACCTATTGGACTTCTTAAAGATGGAGCCAAACTGGAAAATAGTCTCCGGTAGTGTTGGACAACCGGTTCAGGCCAAACATTTGCCTGTTTCGACCATTCGCCGAACACCCAAATTTGCAGGGTGATCACCACGCCAAACATCCTGCAATGCACTGCACTGTGCATTCTTTAATGTACTGTGCGGTGGATGCTATTCCCCGCTTTTTGCCTTGTCACTTTGTGCAATAAAATTTTTAATGATATCAGATATTGGAGTTTGTTTTACTTCTTCTATACTCATCGCCCTTTGGACCATTAAGTGGCAGCCAAAACTGGGAGTGTTCCTTCGTTTCTGGCCCTGGATCCTCATAGAGACGCAAGGCTATGGAACAACAAGAGATCCATCTTGCCCATGCAGAGGGCCATATCTGCTCGCAAATTTGACCTTGCTATCCAGGGGGTCCACCATTTCTGGTAAGGGCATTTACATATCAACTGTGACCCACCATCATCTGGGGATTCCTCTTACACCCTTCTTCCTCCCTCTGTCCGGTGAAGGTGGCTGTTTTTTGGACATTTATTTTAGTTTCATCATTATAAAAATTTTTTTGAATTAATCACTGACTTTCTTCTCTCCCACCAAGTGTTTGTTGAGTTTAGTCACTAATTTAATATATTATTTATATTACTAAGGAGATCCTCACGATTGTTTACCACTCATGTTTATGGTCATTTATATATTTTGAGTGCTCACTTCTATTAGCGCAACTTATTTGTTTACAGTGCATTCTGCGCCCAGATTGGGCAAAGTAAAGAGTGACCTCAACCTAGCCCCCTTCTATACCAGACCCAGATAAGGGTCTGGTATGGATTTTAGGGGGGACCCCATGTCTTTTTATTTTCTTTTGGCGTGGGGTTCCCCTTAAAATCCATAGCAGACCCAAATTATTTAATAGCTGGGTGCCGGCAATTACAACCTCAAACCGTCAATTTAAATGTGATTTGACTTGTTTTTTATCTTTGGAAATGTCATTTTTACTGTACAGATGCGCCACCTTGCAGGCAGACTAAGGGTACCCCCCAGACACTATATTTAAAGGATTTTTTTTTTTTGTTTTTATTGTTGCACTTTAACCAATTAAGGACCAAACCAATTTTTTTTATTTGTTGTTTATAAGTTAAAATAATTTTTTTGTTGCTAGAAACATTATATATTTTTTAAGATACCTAGAGAATAAAATGGCTGTTGTTGCAATATTTTATGTCACACTGTATTTGCGCAGCGGTCTTATAAACGTAATTTTTAGGGAAAAAATACACTTTTTAAATAAAAAAAATAAGAAATTAGTAAAGTTAGCACACATTTTTTTTATATTGTGAAAGATGTTACACCGAGTAAATTGATACCCAACATGTCATGCTTCAAAATTGCGCTCGCTCGTGGAATGGTGACAAACTTTGACCCTCAAAAATCTCCATTGGCGACGGTCAAAAATTTCTACAGGTAACCAGTTTTGAGCTACAGAGGAGGTCTTTTGCTAGAATTATTGCCCTCACGCTAACTATTGCGGAGATACCTCTCATGTGTAGTTTGAACACTGTTTACATATGCAGGTGCAACTTACGTATGCGGTCGCTTCTACACTGTCCCGTTAAAAAAATAAAATGTTGGATCACTTTTGTTCCTATTACAAGGAATGTAAATATCCCTTGTAATAGAAAAAAAGCACAGAAGGACCTCTTTAATGTGAGATATGGGGTCAAAAAGACCTCAGATCTTACATTTACACTTAGCAATATATAAAAAAAAAAAAAAAATTCCATTTAAGGCCATTGGGAGGAAGTGATGTTTGACGTCGCTCCCGTCATCCAATGGCATAGAGTCGGGTGGGGGCCATCATTCTCTCACTCGACTTCCTGCCCATCAGGGGAAAAGGATTGGATCATCTCCGCCGCTACCGCTAGAAAAAAAGCACGGCAGGACCTCTTTAATGTGAGATCGGTGGTCAAAAAGACCTCAGATCTTACATTTACACTTGAAAGCAATATATAAAAATACAAAAAATTCCCTTTAAGGCCATTGGGCGGAAGTGGCGTTTGACGTCGCTCCCGTCATCCAATGTCATAGAGTCGGGGGGGTCATCATTCCCTCATTCGACTTCCTGCCCATCAGGGGAAAGGATCGGATTGTCTCCACCGCTACCGTCGGTGAATCCACCACGAAGACCACTTTTACCTTAAAGTAGACCGCCCACCTTTGAAAAAAATATCAGGGTTATGGCAGCTATCTGCTGCCATAAAAATGGTATTTAACGTCAAATTAGCAATGTATATGCACGGTGGGCGGTTCATAAGCATCATTAAAATCATTGCTCCTGAAAAAAATATTGTTTTTAAAAATTATTTTTGCATTGATACATGTCCCCCATGGCAGTACCCGGACCGCCATACCCCTTTTATGGCTAATTACTTGCATATATTCAAAATTGTGCCCATCTCTAGTCTCCAGGAATAGGCTACATATATAGGGCTGCCAAGCAAGGACACTAGAGGCCCCTGAAGTTGTACATTGGTGGGAAAAACTTTGGGCAGAGCTGTACATGTGACGCCACGTCGCTGCGCCGTTCTGTGAGGTGGCATCGCTTTGATGTGAGTTTATGGCGGAATGCTAATGTTTTTTCTATATCACTCTGTTGCTGCAACCGATTTGTCTTAATAAATACTACACTATATGGCTTTTGTCATCTTTGTCATGTGGTGGTATTACATTTATTGATAGAACGGCACAGTGTCCCCTAAAAGAATAAAGGAACAAGAGATAGTGAATCCCGTGAATTGGAATTTTGATGTCAGTTTACATCCATTTACATTAAGTGAGTCTGTTGCATGCAATATGGCAGCACAATCATTGTGGTGAGTGCGCATTGCATATGGGTGGAGGTCAACATGTGTGTGCACTTAGTGACTCTAACCTTTCCTTATTCCTTTCAAAATATTTTTGTATACAAATTACTACACTACAGGCAGTCTCTGGGTTACAAACACCTGACCTAAAAACGACTCCTACTTACAAATGGAGGGAGACAAACAGGAAGTGAGAGTAAATCCACTCCTAGGAAGGGAAATTTACTCCTGTAATGTGGCGTACACACGCTCTGACTTTCCCACGGGATTGTCCGCCGGACCTAGTCCAGCGAACAAACCGCCAGACTTTCCAGCGGAGGTCCGCCGGACTTTCCGAACGTGTGGACTTGCCCACACATGCCTGGAATTTTCCGGCGGACAATCTGCCGGAGTTTTGGCATGCTCATGTCACATGGTGACCCCGTCCCCATATGATGTCACAGTCCCGAAGGATGCTGGGACTGTGACATCAAATGGGGGTGGGGTCACCATGTGACATGAGCATGTGACCCGCCCCTTGTCCCTATATAAGTCACATCACAGCGTGTCTCTGCCATTACGGCCAGAGAGAGCGTTGTGTCAACATCGGATGAAGAAAGAAGAGCAACAAGCAGAAGCAAAAGGCGGCAACAGCGACAACGGCAACAGAAGCCCTGGCCGCCGGCTAAAACATAAGAGACCCACGAAGACAGAACAAGACCCCCAGATGACAGCGGCGACGAAGACGAAAGCCGGGCTCCTCCGCTAGTGAAAGAGCTAGGTAAAAGAGCAGAAGATATCGGAGGAGTCCGGCGAAAAGACCCCCCAAGACGGAAGAAGACCCCCGGAGCTGTGCAATAAAATATTTTAAAAAATTGTGTAGTTTCTTTTTTATTTACACTTTTTTCCTTAGGTGAATGGGTAGGGGTACATCGTACCCCATACTCATTCACATAGGGTGGGGGGCCGGGATCTGGGGGCCCCCTTATTAAAGGGGGCTCCCGGTTTTTCCGATAAGCCCCCCGCCCGCAGACCCCGACAACCAACGGCCAGGGTTGTCAGGAAGAGGCCCTTGTCCTCATCAACATGGGGACAAGGTGCTTTGGGGTGAGGGGGCCGCAGGGCCCCCCTTTCCCCAGGGCACCCGCCATGTTGAGGGCACGCGGCCTGGTACGGCTCAGGAGGGGGGGGCCCTCGCTCGTCTCCACCCCCTTTCCTGACCGGCCGGGCTGCGTGCTCGGTTAAGGGTCTGAGATGGATTTAGGGAGGGGGCCCCACGCCGTTTTTTTGGCGTAGGGATTCCCCTTTAAATTCATGCCAGGTGACAGAGCTAGCGCGGCGGCATTCACTGCCTTCGCTAGACCCGTCTACCTGGAGTCACGTTCTAAATGAACGGACTTTCCTCCGTGTGCGAGGCAAGTCCGTTCATTTCAAAACTCCCGAGGACTAGCACACAGACGGCGGGATTGTCCGCCGGACTGCCGAGACCGGCAGACAATTTTAAGTCTGAACTTAAAAATTAGTCCGCCGGACAATCCCGCGGGAAAGTCCGCTCGTGTTTACGCGGCCTAAGAGTTGTCATGGGGAAAAAGATGTCTCCGCTGAAGCTTTATCACCAATCCTTGTTTCCACAACAACCCAAAATTTTCAAAATTCAATTGTCATAGGGACAGAAAGTAAGGTGAAATCTTCTGAACAAGGGCACAGACAGCAAAACAAATGTTACAGGGATTAACCCTTCCCTATGCTATCCACAAAACGTAAAATAATTTTTTTGGTTGGAGCTACACATTTACAAAATGTACCTGTTCCGATTAAAAACAAATTCAACTTAAGAACAAACCTACAGACCCTATCTTGTTTGTAACCCGTGGACTGTCTGTATATGATATTTATTGTTTTATGGCTAACCATTGAAATATATTGTGGATAAGAGAACACATTTCAGAATTGCACTGAGAAGGATATCATTGGAAAAGTCATTGATAAGCACGATTGCTGTACTCTTGGTTGAGACAGCAAGTTGCCATCTTGCTTTTTATGGTTTGTGAAGATATCTTATGATGGATAATTATGGACATGTAGATGAACTGTCACAAGTTTTTGGGAAAGTCACAGATTTTTGAATGTATTCACTGGACTTATTTTTGAGCACTGCAAATTCTTGTTTTGACTGCGTTACTGACAATTGCAGTTATGAAATGCTGTAAACAAATGAAATTTAGATCATTTTCCACAAATAGAGCTTACTTTTGGAGATATTTGATCACCACTGGGTTTTTAATTTTTTTGCGCTATAAACTAAAAAAGACCAAACATTTTGAAAAAAAAAACAATATTTTTCCTTTCTGCTATAAAACATATCCAATATTTTTTTTAATAAATTTAGGGCTATATGCATTCTGCTACATAAAGTATTTTGGTAAAAAAAAAAATAAAATCACAATAAGCGTTGATTGGTTTACACAAAGGTTATAGCGTCTACAAACTCTGGTTTAAATACTGGAATAAAAAAAAAAAAATTATACTAGTAATGGCGACGATTAGCAACTTAAGCCCCATACACACGGTAGGATTTTCCGATGGATTCTGTCCTATCGGACAATGTTGTCGGAAAATCAGACCGTGTGTAGGCACCATCGGACAGTTTCCATCAGATTGTCTGACGGACAAAGTCCTATCTCCTGCTGGATAGATTCTTTGACAACAAAGTCCGATCACACCAAATCCGATCGTGTGTAGCGAATTCCGACCGGACAAAGTGCTACGCATGCTCAGATCACATTACAAGACCAAAGCTATTGGCTACTAGCCTCTACGTAGTCCCGTCGTAGGCAACAAACGTCACCACGTTCAGAATGATCGGATTTTCCGACAACTTTGTCCGACCGTGTGTACCGCAAAACCAACATCAGACAAAGTATGACGGACATGGTCTGACGGACCTGGTCCTCGAATAATCCGCGCGTGTGTATGGGGCTTTATAGTGGTACTGTGATAATATGGCAGGAAGTCTGACACTAACTGACACTTTGTGGGAACAAGTGGCACTAATACAGTGATCAGTACTAAAAATATGCACTGTCACTGTACTAATGTCACTGGCGGCTGGGAAAGGGTTACCATCTAGGCTGATAAAAGGGTTATATGTGTGCCTAACAGTGCTTGTTGTGTTTTCTGTGAGGTGTTTTTACTACAGAATGTGCTGGTTTTTGTTTTCCTGCTTTGCAGGGAAACAAAAACCAGCACATCCCCGCTGACAGGGCAGAGCTCTGTATTGTTTACATTGACAGAGGTCTGTGCTGTCTTCCTCCTCGCTGATCAGTGGATGCAGGTGGTCAATCATTGCCCCTGATGACATTGCATATGATGAAACGCGTAGGGATAAGACATGCACACACGCTACAACGCATGCGTGATTGACGGTCAGCCATATTGCTTCCTGGAACATGACCTTTTTACTACATGCTTGTTTTAAACCTACTAAACGTGAGTGTTATTCTTGGTTTTATCTATAGTCCAAACAATATTATGTCATGTGGATTATTTATTTATTTCATGTCTGGTGATTCCTTCCGGGGGGAGCATATTCAGTGAGCGGTATTTCCGATCATCTCTATGGTGCATATCCAGTGACGAGCACAGGATCCGTTGGCCTGGATACTGTAATTGAGCGCAGTTGACCAATCTTATTATGGGGTCACACGTTTTCTGGTAAGCGCGGTGTGTTTATTTTGATTGGCGACACCCATCCTGTCCCTACCTTCATCACTTTCATGGCTGGAGGAACTTTTTCATCATGAGTGCTTTTTTCAACAGTAATTTTTGGACACTTTTTAGTGGAACTCCACATATGATTTTTCGTATATAATAATACTTTGGTTCTAGCGCTGCACTGTTTTGATCGGCATGTGCTGTGACTAATCACAGCACAGCCAGCGGTGCGTGCCCCCTACCCCGAAGTGCTGGATCATGTACTAGGTACGTGATCCCCCACAGGAGAGCCACTCTGCCACTACACTCATACGTGAGGTGGTCGGTAAGTGGTTAAACAAGCAATGCTTCTCCTGCATCTCCTGACCCTTCATGTTTCTGTTTGTAGACTGCAGTACACAGTCAGTGTTATCTAATGTCATGTTTGCATGGCTTAAACACAATTTTGCACTCCTTTAGCAATAGTGGAGCCTAATGAATCAGCTTGATTTCATACAAACACATTGCTCATTGTGTATTCTGCATCTTAAAAGAGGAAGTAAACATTGATGGGTTTCACTTCTTTTTTTGTTCCCTGTAAAGTAAAAGCATAATGTGCTAGTATGCATCACATACTAGCACATTATGTGGCACTTACCTGCAAACGAAGCCCGCGCAAATCTCCCAGCTGGAGGCCGCATAGATTTTCACTCCCCTTCCTTCCAGGGCGGCAGACTCCGACTGTGTGTCTGGCCGGAGTCGCCTGATGTCCCTCCCACGCATGCATGCAGAAGCCACCAGTTAGGGCACCTGCTAGTGAAGAAACTGCACAGAGGGCCATTTCTTCACAGCTCATGCTGTTGTGGATATTCCACCACACTCTTGCGCTAATAAGCGCCTTTCAATCTTTTAATTTCAAAAGTATTTTATTATGTTTGACAAAGTGAATACAATGAAAAATGACAAGACATAAAATCAGTACAAACTGAAACATAGGCGAAAAAACTGGTAGCATATGGAAAACATCAAAGATATGTGAAAGAAACTGGCAAAGGTTGAGGAGATACGTGGTGGGACCCGTAGGTCCAACTTATGGGATATGGGAGGTGAAGGCCTGCTCGGCTCCCCGCCTTTTGGTTGACTAGCAACAATTGGGGCCTTCTCCTCTGGCTTGCCAGTAAACAAGGAGGCTTCCTAAAGTAGGGGCCTGTCATTGTCCTAATAAACTTCAACAAGGAAGGAGAGGAAAGAGCGGGAAATGGAAGAAGAGAGAACAAGAGGAGGAAAAAAAAGGGAGGGAGGATAAAGAGAAGTTGGGGGGGGGGGGCAGGGGAGGTAGGTCAGGGTACTCGGAACATCAATTTCAGGATATAGGCGTTTCAGGGAAGTATTGAGTTAGTGAGCCATGGGGCACCAATATAAATGGCCCAGGGTTCCCAGGTGGATTCAAATGTACTAACCGTGTCTGAGATAATGTTGGATAGCTTCTCTTGTGACATTATCCAAGAGACTTTCTTGATTACTGCTGGGAAGGAGATCCTGGGGTTTTTCCAGGCCTTAGCAACCGTAAGTTTGGCACCCAGTAGTATAAATTTAATAAGTCTACGTGAGGCTTTGGATAAGTTTGGGATGTGAGCATTGAGGAGGGCTACCATAGGGGATCTGGGGATCTGGCGTCCCGCAAGCTTATCAATTAAGTTGAATACTTTTCTCCAGAATGATCTTATTTTGGGGCCCTCCCACCAAATGTGTGACATGGTGCCAGTGAGGGTACACCCTCTAAAGCACAGGGGGTTTGCCGTTGGAAAAATTGAGGCAAGACGTGAGGGGGTGTAGTACCATCTGGAGATGATTTTCAGGCTTGCTTCTATTAGCGTAGTGTTTAGGATACCTTTGAAAGAGTCAAAGCTTGATTTCTGCTAGAACCCCAGATCCCATTGGAATTGGAAGTCTGACTCCCAGCGTTGCATGTAAGGGGACTTAGTGGTTGGCAAGGTGAGTGATGAGTAGATTGTCGACACACCCCCCCGCTGGTCCATGGACTGACCGCACCAAATTTCATATTATGTAAACTGTGGGGGAAGGGGTTTGTCCTTCCAAAGTTTGTGTAGAAAATTTGAAATCTGTCCAAATCTGAACTTTTCAGAGTCAGGTAGATCTAATTTCTTGGTACAATAAGCAAGGGTGATAGGGCCTGAATTTGTAAAAAAGTGTCCGATTCGGTATAGCCCCTTATCCAGCCACCATTTAATTTCTTGTATATTTTGTCCTGGGGAAAAAAAAGTGGGGGAGGGGGGGGGGGTTCTGGGGGGGGGGGGGGGGGGGGGGGGGGGGGGGGGGGGGGGAGGGGGTGGGGGGGGGGGGGGGGTCCCCACCCCCCCCCCCCCCCCCCTTATGAAATTTTTTTTTTTTAAGTGAGATAGTGGTTTGTAAGCCGAGACTAGAGTTGTAGTGGAGCGCACAGAGTCCCAGAGGGCAAACATATGCGAGAGGGTTGGGGCCATAATCTGGGGGCGCGCTTTAGGGTTCGACCAGAGGAGGTAATCCAGAGTGTTGTGAGGCACAGCCTGCCTTTCTAAATGGACCCAATCTGGTTTTTCGTATTTGGAATAGATCACAGAGAGTTGGGCAATCCTGGCTGCTATGTAGTATTTGTATAAGTTGGGTAATCCCACGCCCCCTTTCTGTCCATGTAGGTATAGTGTTTGTTGCGGAATCCTATAACCGGTTGATCCCCAGATAAATTTAAGGACCTTGCTTTGGAATGTTTTTATGTGATCCCTTTTGATGGGGATTGGTAGAGATCGGAAGGAGGTAGAGGAGTCTGGGGAGCAACGTCATCTTTATTGAATTGACCCTCCCGAGCCAAGAGATATTATGTTTAGACCATGAATGGAGATCCAGCTCCAATTTCCGGTACATGGGAGGGTAATTAGTGCTGTAAAGGTTCTCTGTAGTGGCTGTGAGTTCAATGCCGAGATATTTAATGGAGGAAGTGTTCCAATGGAACAGAAAGTGCTTTCGTAGGGATTCGACAGTGGAAGGGTGGAGGGAGACATTAAGTGCATGTGACTTAGTGTAATTAACCCGGAGCCCAGATATTTTAGCAAATTCATCTAGGGAGTGGCAAAGGTTAGGTAGAGTAGTTATCGGAGAGGTGAGGAAAAGGAGTATGCCATCCGTGAAGAGTCCGCATTTGTGGATCTGAGAACCGCACTTGACTCCTTGAATGCTGGGGTTTTGTCGAATGGAAATGGCAAGTGTTTCTATGGCTATAGCGAAAATCAGGGGAGACAATGGACAGCCTTGCCTAGTTCCTTTAGCTATGGTTATAGGTTGTGAGTAGTGACCCTGAAGTTTGATTCAAGCAGTGGGATTGGAGTATAGGGCTCGTAATAAGCCCATAAAGTTGTCGCCAAATCCCCAGCGTTTCAGGATCTCAAAAATATATGGCCAGGAGACTGAGTCGAAAGCTTTTTGGAGATCTAGTGAAAGTAGCATACCTGATTGTTTAGGGCCTCCATCCCATCCTGTTTGAAGTATAGATACTATGTCTATAGCTCGTCTGATTTGATCAGGGCCCTGTCTGCCCGGGATGAACCCCACTTGATCCCTGTGTATGTATCGGTTAATGAAAGAAGCCTGGCGATTCGCTAACATTTTGGTAAGGATTTATGAGAGAAATAGGTCTGTAATTACTGACTTCTTCTGGGTTTTTGTCCGGCTTCAGGATTACTGCGATGAAGGCAGTGTTAAGATGGGGATCAAGTTGGGTCCCCTTTGTCTTTGAGTTGAGGAATTTAGTGAGGTGGGGGGCCAGGGTAGATGGGAACGTCTTGTAATAGGAGTTGGAGAGACCATCCGGGCCCGGTGCTGAATTTGACTTTAGAGCTTTAATAACTTCCTAGACCTCTTCTGTTGAGAAGGGGGCTTCCAGTATTTCCTTATGGTCTGCGGATAGGGTGGGGATAGGGATCCCGTTGAGATATTTTGAGATGGTTGTCTTGTCAGTGGCGTCTTGGTGGCTATAAAGTTTGGAGTAGAAGTCATGGAAGACCTCGAGAATTTTGCGGGTTTGGATGATGTACCCTGTCCTGGGATTCTAATTTTGGGCATTACATAGGAACGGAATTTGGGTGTTAATCTTGAGGCTAACATGGAGCCTAATTTGTCTCCCTGGGTATAGAATTTATTTTTGCTCCACCTTATTTGTTTTTCAGCCTTCGCTGTTAGTGCAAGGTTAAGTTCGAGTCTGATCTTATCAATTTGGTTTTGCAATGATGGCGAGGGGAGTTGTTTGTGCTGGGAGCGCAAGGAGGAGTATTCGGCTTCAAGTCTTTTAATGTCGGCTGCCCGTTCCCTTTTAATTTGTGTCGACAATTTGATAAGTTTACCCCTGATAAAAGTTTTGTGGGCTGCCCACAGGGTTTCCGCTGAGATCCCTTCGGTATTGTTAAGGGTGAAGTACTCAGTAGGAGATTTAACATCTGTACTCTTACTGGATCCGAGAGCAGGGGTTCGTTCAATCTCCAGTGTCCGAATCCCAGCTTCGGGTATTGTCTGTGCAGAGATAAAGTTACCAGCGAGTGGTCGGAAAGAACTGTGTCTTTGATTCTCGAGGAGAGGATCTGGGGGATGTCTCGGGTCTGAATTAGGAGGTGGTCAATCCTGGCATATAAATTATGGGGGGTGGAGAAATGAGAGTAGTCACGTTTACCCGGGTTAAATTCTTTCCAGACATCTGCCATGCCCTGAGCATGGATGAGTTTGGCTATCTTAAGGCTTTCCCTGGTAGGGCTGGTGAGTTGAGAGGAAGGGGGTTTAGAATTGTCTAAAGCCTGGTCAAAGGCGGATTTGGAATCTTCCCCGAATATGACCGTTCCCTCCAGGAACGGGGAGAGAGAATCAAACATATGCTTAAAAAAGGTCGCTTGACCCTTGTTGGGTGTGTAGTAGGAAATGAGGGAGAAGAGATTTTCCTCTATTGTTCCCTTAACAAGGATATATCTGCCCTCTGGGTCCTTTATTTCTGAGGTTATGGTAAAGTTACAGTTTTTGGCAAAGGCAATAGCCACCCCTTTAGTTTTGTTTACTGCGCTGGCCAAAAAGAAATTGGGGAAGTGGGCATGAAGGAATTTGGGGCTAAACCGAATTGGGAGGTGTGTTTCCTGAAGCATGACAATGTCAAGCCTGGAGGATTTGTAGAAGTTGAAAAGCTTCTTCCGTTTCGTGGGGGAGTTCATGCCCTGTACATTGTGGGTAGCTATTTTTAACATGTTTTGTGTGCTGTCAGCCAGGGGTTCTACTGGGGGGAGTGTGCGAGTGTCTACCATCACTTACCTTAGTGTGTCCCGTCCTGCAGTGGATACAAGAAGAATTTTCTGGCCTGCTGCTTGTCGACGTCCCTGAACGTGTACCTCGTTTGAGTGTTCTCACTGGAAGATAAACAAGGGTCAATTGATGTTTTGAGAAAGAGAGAGGCGCAGAGAGAAGAGAAGAGTGGAAAGAAGAAGGGCCTAGCGATCTCCCTCCGGGATAAAGGGGGACCCAGGGGGAGAGGCCAGACCATGAGTACTTCCTGCTCTTAGAAGCGTGGGAAGTAAAAAAAAAAAAAATAGAATAGCTCCATGCCAAACTTGGCCTGGAGGTTCTATCAAAGGGATAGGAGGAGGCGCATGTGTACCACCCCAGACCAGGGCATTCCAGGTCTGAGGGAAATTAAAAATCATATAACATAACCTGAAAACAGTCCTGAAGACAATTGTTCGTCTATCAGAGATAAGGCACCGAGTGAACTTAAACTATTAGTATTTAACAGTGTTGGAGGGGCTTCGAGACCCCCGCTGAAGAAAATCGATTTTCCTGCTTGGCATTTGAAACTAGAGAAAGTTCCTCTAGACCAGTGATGGCAAACCTTTTTGAGCCCGAGTGCCCAAACTGAAATAAATAAATTGGTTTTGTGTTGCAAAGTGCCAACACGGCAATTCGCGCGAGAGGGGGGCTGAGCGAAAGAGAGGGGTTGAGTGAGAGAGAGAGGGGTTGTGTGAGAGAGAGAGGGGTTGTGTGAGAGAGAGGGGACAGCGATAGTGAGGGGTGTGAGAGAGATGCTGAGAGGGAGGGGGCTGTGAGAGAGGGGGGGCAGAGAGAGAGGGGTGTGAAAGATATGCTGAGAGAGAGGGAGGGGGGCAGAGAGAGAGGGAGGGGGCAGAGAGAGAGAGGGGTGTGAAAGATATGCTGAGAGAGAGGGAGAGGGGCAGAGAGAGAGGGAGGGGGGCAGAGAGAGAGAGGGGTGTGAGAGATATGCTGAGAGAGAGGGAGGGGGGGCAGAGAGAGTGGGAGGGGGGCAGAGAGAGAGAGGGGTGTGAGAGATATGCTGAGAGAGAGGGAGGGGGGCAGAGAGATAGAGGGGTGTGAGAGATATGCTGAGAGAGAGGGGGAACAGAGAGGGGGAGGGGGCTGAGAGGGAGGGAGAGGGGCTGAGAGAGAGAGAGGACATAGAGAGAGGGGTGTGAGAGAGATGCTGAGAGAGAGGGAGAGGGGCTGAGAGAGAGTGGTGTGAGAGAAATGATGAGAGAGGTGAGCTGAGAGAGAGAAGGAACAGAGGGAGGGGGGACAGAGAGAGAGAGAGAGAGAGAGAGAGAGAGAGAGAGAGAGAGAGAGAGAGAGAGAGAGAGAGAGAGAGAGATGGGGGACAGAGAGAGAGGAGTGTGAGAGAGCAGCAACAGAGAAAGAGAAGGGGGACAGAGAGAAGAGGGACAGAGAGGGAGAGGGGTGCAAGAGAGATGCTGAGAGAGGGGTGAGCAGAGAGAGGGGGACACAAAGAGGGGGGGGGCGGAAAAAGAGGGGGGCTGAAAGAGAGGGAGAGGGGCTGAGAGGAGAGAGAGACTTCTAGCTCTGTCCTGGACCCTCTGGTGTGCCCACAGAGATGGCTCTGCGTGCCAGCTGTGGCACGCGTGCCATAGGTTCGCCATCACTGCTCTAGACCCAGCCGGGTTCTAGTAGTGAGGGCACTGAACTTGCAGCACTGGAATGTCAATCTTTTTCTTGCTAGAAGAAATCCTCATAGCGGTCTTTGTGATGGGGTCAGCGGGGCGCATGTGTTGCCACAAGGGTAGGAGCATCTGCGGCAGAGTGTAGAGTTCAGGTTCGGGAAGATTGAAGATTAAAGTTCAGTCAATGTAGAAGTAGATCAACTTGGAGAGTCGTCCAAGTCCATGAAAGTGAAGAGTCTTCTTCCGATCTGCTTTCAAGGAGGACCATTTTGTGTTGATCTGCGAGTCTTGGTCTTGTTCCATAGGGGAGTCAGTGGGCGCGTTGGTGGTGGGCATTTGTTGGAGACTGCAGGAGGGGTTGAGGTGTCCATGTCCGCTTCTTGGGTGATTACTTTTTAGTAGCAGGTGTTCACCTGTGATGAAGTTGGAGGAGTATTCTTGACCTTTCAAAGAAAATTTCCCTGCGAAAGGGAAGGACCACCTGTACTTGATTTCCTTCTTTGAGAGGGCTTGCAAAAGTGGTTTCAGGGTCCTTCTACGCTGAATGGTGGAGGGAGCGAGATCTGAAAATATTTGCACTGGGTGACCCTGACATGTCACCTGAGATAGGGCGCGTGCCTACTTCATTATTGCTTCCTTTACCGCATAAAAGTGCGGTTTGGCGATGATGTCCCTGGGAGTGCCATCCCTCCTGGGGGACCAAGCGATCTGTGAGCCCTGTTCAGTTCAAGGCGATGAGATGGAATATTGGGAATCAGCGATTTTATAAGGTCTTGCGTTGCAGAGGAGACATCCTGGATGGATTCTGGCAGGCCTCTGATCCTGAAGTTGTACCTCCTGGATCTGTTTTCTAATTTGTCGATGCGGGACATGGCAGTGTCTAGTTGATCATGGAGGGTGGAGATGAGGTCTGAGTGCTGGTGAGCCGTTGCTGTAGTTTGGTCCACTCTGGTTTCAATGGCGTCAATTCTTGACCCAATGTTTTGGAGGTCTGCCTTAATTTCGCCTGTGATTTTGGCCTTTGTCAAGGTGGGTAGACAATCTGAGAAAGAGATCCTCCATTTCGAAGGAACGATCCCTGTCAGGGGCTCTATAGACAGGAGAGTCAGTTAGGGCGGCCATTACAGGGCCAGCTGGGGAAAATGGAGGGTCTCCAAAAGAGTGGCCCAGGAGCGATTCCATGGAGGCTGGGGAGGGCATCATCTCATGATTGTAGGGCAGTAGACGTCCTGGGGTGCAGTGCAGGTGTGCAGGGGAGATGACTTGCCTGTGGTCCTGCTGAGCATCTGTGAGGGAGACCTGAGGTAAATTTGCAGTGTCTGCTGCGGCGGCCATCTTGGTACACCCAGGCCGGGTGGAGGCTGAGAAGAATTTCTCCAGGTTTATCCTGGGGACTCGGCTGGACATGCGGGGGGTGATCCCTGGGGTATCCGCAGGCTATCCGCCGCTCTATCGCAGTGGTACAGCGGGGCCTGTGCTCTGGATGCCACTTGGTCCGGGGTGGCGCGGAGCTCCGTGACTAAGCGTCCATCACGGTTCCCTCGCGAATGCGCCAAGCGCCTTTCAATCTTATGATATAATGTGCCCTCTGATCGTATGTCTCCCTGGATCCCCATAAACAGACATTAGCACCAGTCTCACGTCATCATCTCAGCATTGGCCCCCCTTCAATGGGCCAGATTCCTTTTTATTCACAGACAACAAGAAAGGAATTACAAAGGATTGTGACCTCACAGGAAATTGAATGACCATATAAGGATTTGAAACAATATAATACAATGCAATGGATAGACAGCCAATCAGACACTTGTTTTCCTTCAAAAGAACCAAATGACAGACTTGTATACATTCAAATAGGCTTAGCAAACTGACATGCACAAACTGACAATTCCGTTGATAGTAATCCTTAGTACACATTGTTCGAAAAGAACAATGTATACCTGGATAATGCAACCTTCCCTGTGGATGGAAGATTATCTGCAGATGTACGCCGCCAATCCCAGCATGTGCTGATCAGACACAGCAGAGACAATGAGCGCACATCTGCACACAACAGACCCTTGCAGAGCAAACATATGCCCCCCGGACGAACGTCTGTGCAATGCACAGGGGCCCCTTCGCCGGCGGACATACCCCCACTCCGCAAACACCTCTTTCCAATCCCAGGAAGTTATCCACTACTTAACAGGTCTCAACCAGCGTCAGTCTGCCCCAGTCAGCTCTTTAGAGCAGGATGGGACAGAACAAAAACAGGGGGACTCTTATGACAAAAATACATCTAAAACATCTTCATTAATTTTTCCCCAACAATGCTCATTGCGCCGATGATGTCATCGGCGCAATACATTGTAAAAACCTCCTAAACAGCGCACGTTTAGGAGATATTTACTGTACCTATCAGTAAGCCTTATTATAGGCTTACCTATAGGTACAACTTGAAAATGGAGGTTTACAACCTCTTAAACAGTTGGAATATCAAGGTAATAGTAGTAAAGCAAATTTGCTAACTTGTAATATTTTGACATAAATGAAAAAATTACAGGTTGCTTTAAAGGAGACCTATTAGGAGAGTTTAGATAATTATGGGGAATTATGGCTTTTTTGGTGAGTTTTATTCGGTGCATATTTGCATTGGGTGTTTTTTTATTGGAAGTCCTAAAACCAAAGAAAGGCATGCAGCTGTCATTTTTTAGAAGGAATTCAGCAATATTTCTTTCTATTTCTTATGGCTTTTTTTAAACAAATAGGAGTGTGTATTAATACGCAGTACAATAGAACTACAGACAAGAATTGACATTTTAGGAAAGTGAGACCGCAAAGTTTACTTTGCATACCATATTCGAGGTAGGGGGATAGCTTAATATAACCTTGGTATGCTGCCATTAACTTATAATTGCATACAGAATAAACAGGGGGGGGGGGGAGAAAAGGGGGGTTAGGGAAGGGAGAGATGGGAAGGGCGTTGGAGCGTAAACTCCAGAAATCAGCCAGAGAGGAAAAGTATGAAAAGTGTGCAGATCCGAAGGCTAAGCTTCCTATCAGGGAATGAGAAAAGATTCATCAAAATTGGGAGGAAGATAATGTTTGACCCACAGACTCCAAAGCATCTCAAACTTATGTACCTCATCTAATAAGATGGCTTCAATTTTGGCATGTATCATTGCTTGAGTAATTTTATTGTTAACTGCTAAAATGCATAAAGAAGGAGATTTCCATGCTTTTGCTATTTGTTTGGCTGATGTGGTAACTTGCAGGAGTAATTTGAATTGTCAAAAAGTCAGATTAGGAGATTTCACGTTAAGGAGGGTTACTGCAGGATCGGGGGGAAAGATCATCATCAAAAAAGGGTAGATATAATGTTAAATATAGTTCCCCAAAAATATTTAGTGACGGGGCAGTCCCATCAAATATGTAGGTGTGTGCTGAGGGTAGTACAGCCTCAAAAGCAGTGGGAAGAGTATTGAGGTACATAGTTCGCAATCTTGGTGGGAATTTAGTACCAGTGTTTCAAAACCTTGTAGTTGGTTTACATTGCAGCAATATTCTGGGAGGAGGATTTGGTGGCTTGCCAGGTAAATGTGCAGTCGACTGGGTCTATGGTAATACCTAAGTCTCTTTCCCACTTAACGGCATATGGGGGAGAAGCGTTCCTAACAAGAGGGAATAGAGATTGGAGATTAGTCCTCTCCTGTGCGGGTCACTTTTGCAGGCTCCTTCAAAGAGACATGGCTAGGGCGGAAGTGTCTTTAGGAATGAGTGGGGTGAAAAAGTGTTTAAGTTCAGAAGAATGTAAAGCATAAGTGTCGTAAATTTATGGGCTCTGAGAAGTCCAGCCACTGACCAATTTGAAAAGGATGATGGTGAAGACCATGAAGGATAAAATGCAGGATTGCATAAAAAGGAAAGTAGAGGATTGTGTGGAGATTGGAGATTAAAACAAGTTTTGAGACATCCCAAAGAGTAAGAGAGTGACAGAATAGTCGACGGTTTCCAAGGCTTCCCAGAGGGGAATTTTGGTGGAGGCATGATATTTTTGGTAGAGAGGATATCTGGGATGCATAGTAGTAGTTAGTGAAATTGGGGAGGCCTAGGCTCCCTTGCAATTTAGGGGTCCATAGGGTCTGGCATGGGAGGCGAGGGTGGTGAGAGCCCCAAATGTACGGCGAACCATGGCGTTGTAGTTGACGAAGGTAATAGGCTGGTACAGGGATGATGGTCATATTGACTGCTGTGATCCTGCCTAGCGAAACTAGGGGTAAAGAAGACCATTTGGACATTAGAACAGAGAGATGTGTTAGTATAGGGGGATCATTTGCGGAGAACAAATTTTTAGGATTTTTATTGCAAGATAGGTGAGGTGGGTAGAAGACCAAGAAAAAGGAGGACAGTTTTCAGCTGGTCAAGGAAGGCGGGATAGAGACATTGAGGGCAGAAGATTTTTGTGCATTGACCTGAAGACCCGAAATTTGCCCAAATTGATCTAAGAGAGAAAGTAGGTTGGGGGTAGAGATGAGGGGAGGACATAAAAAGTAGGATATCATGCGCATAGAGACAGAGTTTATGGTAGTGACCACCGAGTTCCAGTCCACGAATATTAGGATCAGCTTGGATCAGGAGAGCCAAGGATTTGATGGCCCATGCAAATAGGAGGGAGAGAGTGGGCAACCTTGCTTGGTGCCCCGCTCCACTGAGAATGGATCAGATTTATGGCCCGCATATCGGACATATGCCCTGGGATTGTTATAGAGGGATAAAACCCAGATTATGAAGTGGAAACCGAAGCCCCATCGGCGTAATATGAATTGTAAGTAGGGTCATGAAACTGTGTCAAATGCTTTTCTTATGTCTAGGGACATAAAACAAGAAGGTATTTTACGAGAACATGCTGTATGGGCCAAAAGAACCGTTCTGCAAATATTATCTCCTGCTTTACGAGCAGGGATGAAGCCAACTTATAGAACCTATAATCGTGTTTAAGCGGGTGGAGAGAATTTTCACTAATAATTTAATGTCGAGGGTGAGATGGGCCTATAGTTGGAGCACGATGTATCATCAGTATGGGGTTTAGGTAACATTGTTATGACAGCTGTCAGGGTTTCAGGTCTGAAAGTTAAATGTATCAACTAGTAATGGGGAAAGGAGAATGGCAAATTTCCTATAATACATAGGCCATCTGGGCCAGAATGTTTTTACGCGACTTTAGATTTTTAATGGCCGTCAAGATCTTTGTACTTGTGATGGGTTTGTCGAGCTCCTCACGTTTCTGAGATGGGAGTTAAACTGGGTGGTTAAACTGCTTTTTTGCCAACCACGAGAGTGGGAGGCAACATCATCTGGTGAGTGCGGTCTCATTGGGAGAGGGATCACAAGGCACGTCGGTGTGGTGGAAGATTGAAAAAGATTTTTTTATGAAGATTGATTTTTATTGGATTTTATTGGATATATTGTATTTGAAGATTGATTTTTATTTTTTTGCCACAGATATCAATGGACTCTTTATTTGTTTAATATTATTTCACTATAACATTATTTCATGTGGTGTTATATATTTATGCATTTCAATTACATTTTTTATGGTTTCTATTAGCGCCACTTGATTATTTCTTTCAAACACCTTATTACATTACACGTTTGGGTATAATCTAGGCACATTCAATATATTTTTTAGAGTGGCAGCTGTTTCACTTCACTGATTTACTGGTATATTGTTACCTATATACACATTTATATTTGGAAGGATTGGCGCGGTGGAGGTACGATATTTTAGTGGGCGGTTACATAGAGTACCAGCAGACCAGAACAAGTCTAGTCTTGTCAAGTAGTTATCTAGCAAGTGGAGTAGGATCAGTTTGGAATGCCTCATGAGCCCGGCAAAAGGCTTCATCTAAGCGCTTGTGGAGGTGTTTCTCCTTTCGGAGATGGGAGGCTAAACTAATACAAGTACCATGTATTACTGGTTTATGCACTTCCTGAGCCATCAGAGAGGGAACCTCAGGTGTTGAGTTAACTGAAATATAATCCTTAAAGGGGAAGTAAACCCTCCTATCATTTTTCAGCCAAGGAAGCTGCCATCTTGGCCTCTGTCTAATCTTCAACTGCCATGATGCTGCACATGTGATCAGTTATGACTCCAGCCATTGGATGGTTCGACAGATTGGTTGAGAGCACAACCATTGTGACAGCTAGCATTCTACGGCATGCCGTGAACATAACTTTTTTTTAAAGCCATTAAAGTGATGGGTTTACTTCCGCTTTAAGTGCTGTTGCTATTTCCAAGCAATGTGTAGGGTTAGAAAGTATACTGTCATTTATACACCATGTTGGGTCTTTGGAAGTAGGTACCAAGGAGGACAGAGTAGTGATGACGGCACTGTGATCGGTCTACAGGAATGGGTTACTGGCTGAAGAAAGATGGGAGGGAAAGTATCCAATAGTGAGGAATATATGGTCCATCCTGGAAAAAGATTTGTGAGGATAAGAATTGTGTGTGTATTGAAGGCTAGCGGGTGATGTTCACGCCAGGAATCTATTAGGGAAAAGCAATATGAAAGTTGCTGGAAAGTTAGTTTAGAAGCATTGGTACTGGGAGTCTGTATGGATTTTGTCTAAAAAAGGGTATAGGGTATAGTTAGAGTCTCCACATATAAGAAGTGTTCCATGCCTGTGAGAGTCTATGACTCATAGTAGGTGGAAAAGGAATGGGAGAGGGTTTTTGTTGGGTGCATAATAGGACACAATCATGACTTCAATGTCCAGTAAGAAGCCTGTCAGAATTAGGCAACGACCTTCGGGATCTTTGATTTCCACCAGGGGTGTGAAAGGGGTAGTGTGATTGAGAGCTATAAGGACACCGTTACGCTTAGTGGAGGCTGAGGCTGTAAATACTTGTGGGTAGGAAGAGCTAAGGAATTTAGGTGTAGATTGGGTGGTAAAATTGTCTGAATGTAGTCCAATATGCAGAATTAATGGACAGTTGGGGGGGTCACAGTGACTCTCACTGGGAGCACACAGCCATAAAAAACATGTCAGCCATTAGAAGTGGCTGATCAGGCCTGTCATAGCATCATCCGGTATAAACGGGGTGGTTCAAAGGAGCTAGGGAGAAAAAATAGGATGTGTGGTAGGAGTGGGTAGGCAGTAGAGGTGGGAGAATGGGATGGCGGGATGAAGGGAGCTTGAGAGGTGAGGAGGGTAAGGCATATGGTAATGAAAGGAGCAGGAACCTCTGAGGTTCAAAGTTGTGCTAGGGGAAGAGTCGATAGTAACCAGGCTACCTACTCAGGAAGAGAGGTGCATTACATACTGGGTGGCTACATTGGCTGCCAATTAGACCAGACTGCACAGATGGTGGTTAGAAAAAAAAAAAAAAGGGGAGGTCTGGTACAGTTGGACCTGTAGGTATCGGGTGGCGGAGGGCATGGAACAAGCTCCTCACATAGCATAGTCAATATTAAATGGGAACCAACAAAAAAGACATTGTAGGTAAAAAATACCTTATGCTGGATTAAGGAAAGAGCATCACAATATGTAATACAATAATAAAATGTGTTAATAACATAGTACCATGAGCACTCAGAACCAGAAGCGTATATCGCTATACAAAGACCAAGACAAGAGAGAGAACATCATTTATGTAAATGTTGAAAGTGTTTCGAGTGGTTATGGTGAAAAACTTACATTAAGAAAAAAACAAAAAAAAAACAAATAGTAACAAACAAATAGCATCTGAAAAGTACTGTTGATGTTGCAGATTGAAAAACATGCGAGCTAAGGCATATAGGCATAATATAGTCTACTTTAGGAGATGATTAAAGTGCCTCCAGTCGAGTTAGCAGTAGTAATTCATATAGAGTAAAGCCAACAGGCAGGTGTCGAGTGAGGTAATGATGGCAAAAACGGTAAAGTGGAAAAACTGGGTAAAAGAGAGGTGGAACCATCAGAGTGGCCGATTGTAACAAACATAGATCAACTGGATATAAATCCTCAATAGGACTTTAGAGGAGATCACAAAGTGAAGGGCTTACTGAATTCCGTCTATAGAGCCCAAATGCGGTGGGGCTGGGGAGATGAAGCAGCCACACTTGTAGGAGCTTGATGGATCGCCAGAGCCACAAGCAGATTAAGATTTCTGTTGTGAGCAAGAGGCGGATTGATGACGGGAGTTGTCTGGTGATTAGACAGGTGGTAGTAGTTGTAGAAACTGAATAGTGACTTGAAGGTCGTCGAGGGACTTGCAAGAGTAGTTTCGATGTTGATAGGAAAATCGGACTGAGAATGGAAGACTTCACCGATAAATGATGTGATGTTGTTGTAGAATCTGTAGAAAAGGTTTCATGGCCCTTCTCTTGGCTACGGTGATTGGCGATATGTCTTGGAAGAGTTGGTATGAATGGCCCTGGAAGAGTCCTTGCCAGTTATCCCTAGGTCTGTGTCTGACTCACCATCTGTGATGGGAGCTGGTTGCAGAGGCTTTGAAAAGCGCAGTGAGCGGGACTGAGAAGGAGGAGGTGGCACTACATTGGACGAGGCCAGTGCCAGGACGTCCCTGATCGAGTTTGTTTTGAGCTTCTGCTGAACATGATCGAGGACCATCGCAGGGTATGCAGGAGCCTAACTGGAGTGTGCGAGAGCGGCAAGTATGTGGTATGGGGCTTGATGTTAGCAGTGTGCGGCTGTGTATTCTCCTGTGGTGCGGAGCCTCAGACCGACTTGTCTGGTCCTGATGGCTTTGCGCATGCACTGTCTCAGCAATATTTCTTACAGGTGGACTTGAAAGACTCTGCAGTGCTGTCGATTATGAAAGACCTCAGAAAAATTGCAGAAAGAAACATGAATTTGCTGTAATAATGGCAACAATGTCTCCTAAGGGCAGGGCTGGGACAAGGGGTGGGCATGAGGGGTGGCTGCCCTGGGCACTGTGGTATCATGTGAGGTGGGGGGGCACCTTAAAAGAGATTGGGGGGGTTTGTGTTGTGTTGAGAAGAGGAATTTGGGGGTGGCGGGGGTATAGGAGGGGAAATTTGGGGAGACGTGATTGGAGTGGTAATTTGAGAGGATTTGTGTTGGAGGGGGGGGGGGGGGGTGAGAGAAGAGGATTTGTTCTAGGAGGGTGATTTGGGAGGAAGGGATTTGGGAGGGCTTGTGCTATAAAATGAATATGGTAGAGGGAACAATTTTATTTGGGGGGGGGGGTGGGTTGTGCTAGTAGGGATGATTAGGGGTATTTGTGCTAGGAGGGAGGATTAAGGGAGGGGACTGTGTGCTGGATTTGTGCTAGGAGTGGGGATTTTTTTTGGGGGGGGGGGCATTTGGGGAGAGAGAGGAGTTTGGGGGGGATGGTGGGCAAAGATTTGTTCTGGGAGGGAGTGATTTCAGCAGGGGGCATATATGTACTGGTAGGATGGGGAATTTATGCTTAGGGGTAAGCATGCAGATTAGTTCTCAATTTTTGTGGAGGGAGGGGATTTTCTGACACATAATGCTCATACATTTTGGGCTCTAAATTGCATTGTCCCGGCTTTGCCTAAGGGGATTATTCATGCTTCAAATTCTTGCCAGCTGATGTTGAATATAGTATCCACATTATTTAATAAAGGAAATTGAAAGGAATTTAATTTAGATACAAATGTTTTAACAGTAAAATAATATTACAATTATTTATGACATATTCAATTTTTGGTTGTGAAAGAATGTAATTGTGCCAACTAAAGATATTAAACCATTCACTTCCACTGGCGTTAGGGATACGATGTAACAAAACTACTTGCATTTGGCCAGCTCAGTATCCCTCATGTTGGC
Source organism: Lithobates sylvaticus (assembly GCA_028564925.1). Classification (NCBI taxonomy): domain Eukaryota; kingdom Metazoa; phylum Chordata; class Amphibia; order Anura; family Ranidae; genus Lithobates; species Lithobates sylvaticus. The sequence goes on from CM053034.1 coordinate 147,218,139, forward strand.
TACATTTTCTAAGTCTGTAAGATTCAGCAATAATAAGTTACTTTCAAACAATAACTGATATTTTGTATTTTACTGAATGGTCATAATCAACAGCTAACAAGCTGCCAATTATATTTAAACAGTTTGTAAATGTTGTAGCTCTATGCAACTCCTCTGCACAGCTTTGTATGTGTGATCAGGTAGCCAAATGACTGTTGATTGCATCCACAAGTTTACAGAGTCCCTCTATTCTCTGTCCAGTAACTTCTCCAGTACCTCCCTCTGGTGTCCTTTTCTCTTCTTTGTCCATCTCCTTCTTCTGAAACTCCCCCTGGCTTATACTGGGTCCAGTCATTTTGACAGTCAGACCGGGTTCACACCAGTGAGGTGCAAATTCCAGCTACATTTTCTCTATGAAGAGAAAATGAAGCTGTTCAGCGGTGCCGCTCCATTCTATCAGCGCATCAGCTGAGCAGGGAGAGGGGGGAGAGGAGGGGGTGGTGTAGTGAGAAGAAGGAGAGATTTCTTGTTCAGAACAAAATGCATCTGTGAATCAGATGCTTCCCTATAGAGGACAATGTGCTTGTAATTCGCACTGCAATGCCCAGAAAGCGCACACATTTTTTGTGCAATGCGAATGCAACGCACATATGTGAAGATACATTCATTTGAATGTATTTTAAAATGTCCTGCGAATTGGATGCGATGTAAGCCGCATTCCAAAAACATGCAGGTAGGTTAATTGGCTTCTGTCCAAAAATTGTCCCTAGTATATGAATGGGGACCTTGGATTGTGGGCTCCTTGAGGGTAGGGACCGATGTGAGTGTGCAATGTACAGGGATAGGGACAATTGTAGACGCTCACTCAGGTTGAACTGGATGGACTGATGTCTTTATTCAACCTTACTAACTATGAAACTATGAAACTCTAATTTGCATAAGTGTGAACGGGGCTCAGGTTTTAATGAGTACACAGACTGGAGGAGTATTTAAACTAGGATTGTTAGGGGAGGGTGAATTAGATTATAATGGGTCAGTCAGGGGTCAGCCCCTATTGGTGGGTGGAATGGGGAAAGATGGGGGAGGGCTATGGCAGATGATATGAAGGTTGTTACAATCAACCATTGGAAATGGTACTATTTGTACTAAAATTAAAAATATGCAACATACATTTGAAAAATGTAACAGTTTGTCACATTTACAAAATGTGACAGTAGGGATGATGCCAGAAGTCTGCCAAGCAAACTAGGAGTTTGAGTTAGAAGCTCTGGTGCATGAGAACTATAATCTAATTGGTATATCTGAATCTTGGCTTCATTCTTTTCACAACTGGGCTATTAATATTCCTGACTATGCTCTCTTTCGAAAAGACAGAGTAAAACAAAAAGGGATGGTGGTGTCTGTCTCTATGTGAGAAGTGATCTCAAAGCGCTGGCAATGGTGATAATATAGCAAACAATACAATAAATGTGCAAAGGTGACTAAACACATGTGAATAGTAATGACTGAGACCGTGGCAAAATAACTCTCGTCATAGAAGTGCCCAAGGGATACAATTCATCAAATTATCATGAATGAAAAAATCTGATTAGTGTCCAACATAAAAAATAATATATCATGAAAAGTCCAGCATAAAAAATATATTGGATTATTAAACAGCAATGTCCCCTTCTTGGGCTGAACTCACCAAAGCAGACAGGCATGCACGGCTGTTGAGGCAGGCAGGTAGACTGAATAAAATCCAAGAGGCACAGGATACACACTTTCACAGATGTATATTCCAATTTTCATAAAGGTTTTGCCCAATAAAGAGAAGAAACACTAGATGGTGAAGTACTGCGGGGTAAATATAAAAGCTGCGCGCTAGGTGCTACTTACAAGATGCATGAGAGAAGCAAACTTTCAGAGCTAACTTCCGCGATCGCCGCTGGATAAGCGTGCATTCCAGAGAGCAGCCCTCATCCTTGGAAAATGTGCCCTTCAAAGGAGCGGCCTCTGGACGCTCCAACTAGCTGCTGCTGGGAAAAGTCCATGGCATCAAGCTGGCCAGAGGGCAGAATCACACCAAGCTGGGTATGAAGAAAGTCCAAAATATCAAGCCAGGCAGCGGGCCAAGTCACATCAAGCTGGGCACGTGGAAGGTCCATGGCTTTAAACCGGGCCGAGGATCCTCAGGCTGGGCAGCGGGCAGTGGTACATCAAGCCGGGCAGCGGGCACAGACATCAGGCTGAGCAATGGGAACCTCAAGCTGGGCAGCAGGCATAGACATAACAAGCTTGGCAGTAGGCATGTCAAACTGGGTAGCAGGCACAGGAACCTCAAGCTGGGTAGCAAGCACGGGCACATCAAGCTGGGCAGCATGCACATTGAGCTGGGCAGCAGGCATAGGCATATCAAGCTGGGCAGCAGGCACGGGCACATCAGGCTGGGCAGCAGACAGAGGCACATCAGGCTGGGCAGCAGACAGAGGCACATCAGGCTGGGCAGCAGACAGGGGCACATCAGGCTGGGCAGCAGACAGGGGCACATCAGGCTGGGCAGCAGACAGAGGCACATCAGGCTGGGCAGCAGACAGAGGCACATCAGGCTGGGCAGCAGACAGAGGCACATCAGGCTGGGCAGCAGACAGAGGCACATCAGGCTGGGCAGCAGACTGGGGCACATCTGGCTGGGCAGCAGACTGGGGCACATCTGGCTGGGCAGCAGACAGGGGCACATCAGGCAGGGTAGCAAGCACCATATCGGCAGGCTAGGTAACGGGCACCGGCCCCACAAACTGGGTAGCGGCCACCGGCCCAGTAGGCTGGGTACCGAGTACCGCCTCAGCAAGCTGGGTGATGGGCAGCAGGCTCAGCAAGTCGGATGAGGAGTGCTGGCTTGATAAGCCAGGTGACGGGCACCGGTTCAGCAGACTGGGTCGCTGGGCCCCCGGCTCCACAGGCTGAGCAATGGGCACCGGCTCCACAGGCTGGGTAACGGGCACCAGCTCCACAGGCTGGGTAACGGGCACCAGCTCCACAGGCTGGGTAACGGGCACCGGCTCCACAGGCTGGGTAACGGGCACCGGCTCCACAGGCTGGGTAACGGGCACCGGCTCCACAGGCTGGAACACGGGCACCGGCTCCACAGGCTGGAACACGGGCACCAGCTCCACAGGCTGGAACACGGGCACCGGAACTTCAGGCTGGACAGCAGGCAGTAGGTTGTCAGGGTTAGGTTCAGTATCATCGGAGGTAAACTGGAGCTAACTGGTTGGTGAGGAGGCAGGTTGGGTTACTGGCAGGAACGTGTGAGTTGGAAAGAACTTACGTTTCTTATTTGGCTTGGCTACTGAAGTCCTGTAAGTAACTGCAGGACTGTAGGTATGGGATGAAGCAGACTGGAGAGGAGGGTTGGACTATGGCAGGGAAGAGGAAACAGTAGCTAGAGGGAGTTCTTGTGGGATTTTAGGCAGCAGAGAAAAGGCAGGTGGATTAAAGGCAGGATAGGTGCAGGGAGTAGAAACTGTGTATTGGTATTTAATGGGAAGCAGAGTATACTGGGCTGCGACTGAGTTTGCCATGGGTGATGGGGGAAAAAGACATTTGGGCAGGCAGAAGTCTGATGGCAGAGGGGTTTTGTTGTGGGTTGGCTGGGGCTGACTGTAACATATCAGACCATGCTAAGAGGTTGCACAAACTGCAGTTTACATTCTGCCTGTCTGACAAGGGCCTGTACAGAATCAACGCACTTTGTTATCACCTGTTGGGAACAGGGTTAGTAGTGTTCAAAAAAAAGTATGTGGGATCCTCTTCCAAAAGCCATACCAGAGAAACAACCTGATTAATACTAAAAGGGGGAGAAAAATCATCATGGCTCTTTGGAATACAGGGCAGGGCCAACTCTGTACATATTTGATCTGTTCATATTTGCACATCCCCAAACGGGTATACAACCCTGATCCACCAGGGAGTGAGCCAAACGAATGATCTCTAGCAGCTGATCACTGGTCCACTCTTTCTGTGTCTGGTGGAGATATTCACCACTCTCTGACGCCAGCAGGGCATAGTAAACAATCACATCAGAATTCATCTCACAAAAGTAAACAGAACCGAGTAGGGCTGAGCCGAACACCCCCCCCGGTTCGGTTTGCAGCAAAACATGCGAACAGGCAAAAAATTTGTTCGAACGCGTGAACACCATTAAAGTCTATGGGACACGAACATGAATAATCAAAAGTGCTCATTTTAAAGGCTTATATGCAAGTAATTGTCATAAAAAGTTTTGGGACCTGGGTCCTTTCCCTCAGGGGACATGTATCAATGCAAAAAAAGTTTTAAAAACTGAAGTTTTTTCGGGAGCAGCGATTTTTATAATGCTTAAAGTGAAACAATAAAAGTGAAATATTCCTTTAAATTTCGTACCTGGGGGGTGTCTATAGTATGTCTGTAAAGTGGCACATGTTTCCCGTGTTTAGAACAGTCCCTGCACAAAATTACATTTCTAAGGGCTCTTTCACACAGGGCGGATCAGTGCAGATCCGTCCCGTGGATATCCGCTTGCTCAGTGGGGATCGCCGGAGCGATCTCCGCTGAGCAGGAAGATGACAGGTCCGTCTCTGCACACTGCGCAGGGATGGACCTGTCACAGCGCCGCTCTCCCCTATGGTAGATCGGGTGACGACGGACCGTAGAGTCCGTCGTCATCCGATCCGCTCTGCAGACAGATGGAAAAATAGGGTTTTCCTCCGTCTGCAGAAACGGACCATAGCGGGCACCTACCATTTCACAAAATAAGTCTCAAAATTGTAAAAATGACAAGACACGGCTTGGGACAAGTCTTTTATTAAAAAATAAAAAAATCCCACAAAGTCTTCTTCTTCTCTTGCTCCACCGACAGACCGAAAAAACAAACAAAAAAAAAAACCATTTGTACCCAGTTACCATTTCACACAGGGGGGAGGCCAGCATCCCCTTGTTAAAGGGAGCTTCCAGATTCCGATAAGATGTGTGGGGGGTCTTGAGGGCATGTGGCCTGGTACAGTTCAGGGGGGGTGCTCTCTCGTCCCCCCTCTTTTTTTGCGGCCTGCCAGGTTGCGTGCTCGGATAACAATCTGGTATAGATTTTTGGGGAATTTTGGTGTGAGGTTCCCCTCAATATCCATACCAGACCTGAAGGGCCTGGTATGGAATTTAGGGGGACCCCCACGCAAATCTTTTTTGAAATTCATTCAATTCATTATAGCCGCGAGTAGTTTTAACCGGTTCCCGACCAGCTCCTGTACTTATACGTCGGCAGAATGGCACGGCTGGGCAAAGTAAAGTACGTTACTTTGAATTTCCCGCCGTGCCCGCGCGCATGCACCGACAGCGGCGCACCCGCCTGCCGCGATCTCCCTGACCGTGCCCGCGGCTCCCGCGGACTCATATGCCGTGGGGATACCCGCGATTGTGTAACGGAGCTCAAGAATGGGGAGATGCCGATGTAGACAGCATCTCCCCGTTCAGCCTAATGGCAGCACACTGATAGTCTGCTCCCTGTCATCGGGAGCAGCGATCAGTGTGGTGTCACACACAGCCACGCCCCGAGACAGTTAGAAACACGCCCCTAGGAACACTTAACCCCTCCCCACCCCCTAGTGGTTAACCCCTTCACTGCCAGTGACAGTTTTACAGTAATCAATGCAATTTTATAGCATCGATCGCTGTATTAATGCCAATGGTCCCAAAAATGTGTCAAAATTATCCGATGTGTTCGCCATAATGTCGCAGTCACAATAAAAATCGCTGATCGCCGCCATTACCAGTAAAAAAAAAAACAATTAATAAAAATGCCATAAAACTATTCCCTATTTTGTAGACGCTAGAACTTTTGCGCAAACCAATCAATAAATGCTTATTGTGATTTTTTTCACCAAAAATATGTAGAAGAATACGTATCGGCCTAAACTAAGGAAAAAAATATGTTTTTTTATATATTTTTGGGGGATATTTATTATAGCAAAAAGTAAAAAATAATGTTTTTTTTTCCAAATTGTCGCTCTTTTTTTGTTTATAGCGCAAAAAATAAAAACCACAGAGGTGATCAAATACCACCAAAAGAAATCTCTATTTGTGGGAAAAAAAGGATGTCAATTTTGTTTGGGAACCACGTCGCACAACCGCGCAATTGTCAGTTAAAGCGACACAGTGCCGAATCGCAAAAAACGCTCTGGTCTTTGGCCAGCAAAATGGTCCGGGGCTTAAGTGGTTAAAGTCTAAACCTTTTTCTGACACTTGTTTCTTACAGTTAAAATCTGATTTTTTTTGCTAGAAAATTACTTGGAACCCCCAAACATTATATATATATATTTAGCAGAGACCCTAGGGAACAAAATGGCGATTGTTGCAATATTTTATGCCACACTGTATTGTGGTCTTTCAAACGCAATTTTTTGGGGAAAAATATACTTCAATGACTAAAAAAAAAAAAAAAAATGAAACAGTAAAGTTAGCCCAATTATTTTGTTTAATGTGAAAAATGAATCATACGCTGTGAGAATTGTGAGAGAATCGTGATCTATCTTCTAAGCAAAATTCTAAGCGATTCTTATTTTAGCCAGAATCGTGCAGCTCTACGTCCAAGACACGTTCTCTGCCATAACACCCGCAATGTCTGCACTAGAACTCAGTGGGCAGAGTACACAGAGTGCTAAAACCGTTTTTCTTAGCAGACGATGTACCTAGAGATGTCTTGCTTAGAATGCACTTCTACCACGCAAAAGAAAATATCTTAGATGCTTTTCGCAAAATTGACCAATGCCCAGCCCAATACGCCTCCCTACAACTGCTCCCTGACCTCTACAGGCACACTCTTCAGCGTCGCCACAATTTGGCTACCATTACTAAAGCCCTATGCAACCATCATATCCTGCACAAGTGGAAATACCTGGCAACACTTTCCATTACATATCCACCCTTGAAGAGGGACTGACAGCCCTTTGACAATGGGGAATCATATTGGAAATGCCTCCAGACCCCATACAAGTCAACAGAACCTCACATATTCAAACTGAATGGCAGGTTGTGTCCCTCAAAAAAAGTCAGAATAAAAAATAACCAAAAGAAAGCTCCTAGACAACCAAATGCAGATCTAATGCTACCCCCCCCCCCCCCGGCTAAGGTCATACATATACTTCCACTTCTCCTAATTCTCAATGAACAGTACATAATGTTCACAAATCCCCCTGAGGATTCTCTTTTTTACTCTATCAACTGTTTTTTTTCCTATTACAGTTTGTTCTGTTTTCCTATTTGTTTTTCCGGTCCAACAACCACCACCAGAGACATCTTTATGCTTACCTCTGCTGAACCACCTCGAATCCACAATCTACCAGATTCTATCTGCCTCGATTACCAAGACATCCTCCTACATCCATGAATAAAAAAGATGACACGATATTTCCCACCATACATCCAAGTCACAGTAAGTATTGGCATCTCTATTACAAGAGACACCATTAACTACCCTCCATGACCATTAAATGCCTGTCCCTGAATGCTAAGGTACTAAATCACCCGGCTAAACATTACTCAATGTGGAAAGAAGCCTTGAAGAGCCATGCTGACATCTTAAGCAAACAAAAGACACACTTTCATGCCTCCAATACTCCCAAATGCTCCCACAAGCCATACCCACATGTTTTTCTCTCCTGTGCATAAGACAAGAAAAAAAGAGGGGTGCTCATAGCCATCAGAAATACATTGGGTTTCCAACTCAAAGACACTGTACTGGACACTCAGTACATCGTTGCAGGTGTAGAAGCACACGGCCAGCACTTCACCTGTGCCCCCCCTTCCTCCATTAAATAGTACTGCCCAGGGCATCCACCCCTTTCACCCCCCCCTATATACAACACGGACTGCACTATATATACACTATACAGACTGCACTATATACTCTGAACTGCAGTATATGTACTATACGGACTGCACTATACACTCTGCAGAAAAATTGGGCCTTAGGTGTTGGTTGTGCCAGAACACTGTAACCCCTCACAGTTACTCTTGTTCGGCGCAGGAATGGGCCCTGCTGTTAAATATTTAAAAAAATTGTAATTACATGCCCCTGTTAAACAGGGGCAGAAAAATTGGACCTTGGGTGTTGGTGATGCCCTAAACCAAAAGTATTGTTGGAAGCTAGCATTATCAAGATTCAGGAGGAATAGGATAGGCAGCATAGGCAGTATTCAAGGGATCCCAGATCCATAGCAAATTCAATCAGTTACATCAGCATCAGGTGCTCGATAGCTGCTGATCCAGGACTGATTCATTTTTATAAATGTGAGCCTATCAATGGAGTCTGTGGACAGGTGCACTCTTTGATCCCTTACAAACCCTCCAGCAGCACTGAATGTGCGTTCAGAATGCACGCTGGATCCAGGACAGGCCAGTAGCTCGATTTCATATTGAGCAAGTTCTGGCCACTGGTCCATCCTCAAAAACCCAGTGGATGCTCTGTTGGAAAGGTCTCCAAGTCTGCTCTTGCCCCTAAAGATTCTTGCACCATATAATGCAGACGCTGACGATGGTTGCTTGAACCTATCAGACCTTGTGCAGAGGACTGAAAAATAGTTTAAAGGCACCGGTCAGCCAGCCACCTTCTCCACTGCTCTTCCTCTGACCGAACAAAGCCTCAGAAACACGTTGTCCAGCACTAGGAAATGGTAACCTCCCAGGGTCTGGAAAGGCGTTACAAAAACTTTTCTTCAAGGCCTCCTGAAGATGTTTCATCTTCTGCTCCCTCTGCAAAGGCAGGATGAGTTCTGCAACATTACCCTTGTAACGTGGATCAAGAAGGGTTGCCAGCCAGTAATGATCCCTCTCCTTGATACCATGAATCCTAGGGTCCTTTTGCAGGCTTTGCAGAATAAGGGAGACCATGGAGCGCAAGTTTGCAGAGGCATTGAATTCCGAGTCCTCCGAGTCACTAAAAATAACATTATCCGTAACTACCTCCTCCCTGCCACGCACAACTCCTTAGGTTTCTGGGGACTGAAAACCAGCCCTTTAAGACTGCTGCATGTTATCCTCTACATGTATGCTGACGCAATCCTCATCCTCTTCTTCCTGTGTGTTTGGTGGCCCCTAAGGAATGCTATCTGGATAAAGGGGGCCTAGAGAGCAAAGGAAAGGAAGTCTCCTCTTCCTCCCGCTGTTCTGCCTCAAGTGCCCTGACTATGATTCCATGGAGCGTGTGCTCCAACAGAAAGACTAGAGGGACAGTGTCACTGATGCATGCATTGTCGCTGATCACCATCCTTGTGGCCTCCTCAAATGGTGACAGGACAGTGCATGCATCCTTAATAAGTAGCCACTGGCGTGGCGAAAAGAAGCCAAGCTCCCCTGACCCTGTCCTGGTGCCATACTTGCACAGGTACTCATTTATGGCCCTCTGCTGTGTGTGCAGCCACTGCAGCATTGCCAACGTTGAGTTCCACATGGTGGGCATGTCACAAATGAGTCGGTTGGTGGGCAGCTTGCATTCCCTTTGAATCTCAGCCAGTTGAGCACTGGCATTGTATGACTGGCGGAAATGACCAAAGACTTTTCTGGCCTGCCTCAGGAGATCTTGTAAGCCTGGGTACCTGGGCAAGAAATGCTGCACCACCAAATTCATGATGTGTGCCAAACATGGAACATGGGTCAAGTGTCTCTGTCGGAGGGCGGAGAGAAGGTTGGTTCCATTCCTGGCTGAAGCTGGCATGGCGTCAACCACCTCTGAGCCTGCTCCTGCAGAGCTGACATAATCTCTGCCCCAGTATTTCTCCTGTCTCCTAGGCAGACCAAACTCTATTTTAGCCTGACTGCTTGTGTAGCCCCTTGAACGCTTACAGAGCACTGCTGGACAATTATGCAGAAGAGGCCATAGAGAAAGAAGAAGAGGGGGGGGGGGGTGGAGTAGAGAGCTGTGGCAGAATCACCACAAGATTTTTGGAGGCGTGGTGGTGGAACAAGCTCCAACAACATTGAACCCTGTCCTGCATCCTTCCCAGCTGTCAGCAGAGTTACCCAGTGCGCCATGAAGGAAAGGTAATGCTCCTGCCCATGTCTGCTGGACCAGTCAGTGGTAATATGAACCTTATTGTTGACTGCCCTGTCCAACGAGGCCAAAACATTGCCTTCCACATGACGATAGAGAGCCGGAATGGCCTTACATGAAAAGAAATACATTTTTACAGTTCAGCAACTGGGGTAGGGAAATTTGCCTGCTGAAATCAACTGGCGGTGTGCTGCTAGCAGATTGGCTACAAGTAATTGTGACACCTATTGCTATACCTTTATTTCTTTCAGTACAGGTTTTTAAGAGGACTGGAGGTATAGTAGGGTTTAAGATACCAGATGAGGAGCAAGGAGAAGTCCGCCTTTTTTTATGATGTGGGTCTTTCAAGTGCTGTTGCCAACGGAATGCATGGCAGGTCGTCATATGTCTGGTCAAGCATGCTGCTGTTCTGGCCACGCTTGATCCGTTTCAGACATAGGTTGCAATGGTGCGATCTGCTGCACACGTGTAGAAAAAGGCCCACACCAAGTTACTTTTAAAAGTCAGCGGAAAATCAGCAATGCCCTGCACCTGCGGAGCTCTGCGGTGTGATGCAATGGGGTGGCTGCCCTTAAGCTGCGCCTGGAGGACATCCTGCCTTGTTGGAGTTGTGCCTCCTCCTCAATTTCTTCCTCTCTTCTCTCAGACACCCAAGTACAGTCAGTGACCTCATAATCCCCTACCTATTCGTCACTGGAGCAAACTTGGCAGTATGCTTCAGCTGGGAGAACATGACTGACAGTTTTTGTCCTTCTGTGGCACCCCCTCTCTCTAGGCTCACATTACTCCCTTCCTCAACCTGGAAACCAACATCAGAGCCTTTAAATCGCTGTGCATCCTCCAGCAGCATGTAACCGACACTGTGGTTGAATAATTATGGGGACTCCTCCGTGCATGATGGTGGGGCTACGGAAGGAGTAACTATGGACAAGGAGCTGGTGGAATAGGCCGCTTTGGCAGGCAAACTACTTTGAGCCTGGGTGACAGAAGATGAGGAGGATGAGGAAGGCTTCATTATCCACTCCACCAACTCTTCTGCATGTTGTGGCTCAATAACATGGTCAGCAGCAGAACAACAAGGACAATCGTGCCCCATGGCCACCTGCAGAGGATAGGGTAAAGGTGATGGACTAGCCAACCATGTCTCCAGACCTAAACCCTATTGAGCATCTGTGGGGCATCCTCAAACAGAAGGTGGAGGAGCGCAAGGTCTCCAACATCCACCAGCTCTGTGATGTCATCATGGAGGGGTGGAAGAGCACTCCAGTGGCAACCTGTGAAGCTCTGGTGAACTCAATGCCCAAGAGGGTTAAGGCAGTGCTGGAAAATAATGATGGCCACACAAAATATTGACACTTTGGGCCTAATTTGGACATTTTCACTTAGGGGTGTACTCACTTTTGTTGGCATCGGTTTAGACATTAATGGCGTGCGAGTTGAGTTTTTTTGAGTGGACAGCTAATTGACACTGTTATACAAGCTGTACACTCACTACTTTACATTGTAGCAAAGTGTAATTTCTTCAGTGTTGTCACATGAAAACATATATGGGGGCCACCGTGGGGAGGGAAGAGGGGGGGCCTTTTTGGGGGGGGGGGCGCTCCAAAAATAAAAGGAAAGAATAGTAGGAAAGAAGGGGGAATTTAAGAGGGAAATGTTGGGAAAAAAAATAAAACAGGTCTACAGATTTAGAATAAGTAAAGGTTGAAGCATGTATGTAACGTGAAGATAATGAGACATAATATGTAAATGTTACGTTGTATCTTTCTTTTGCGCTTACTTTATTTATCTGTCTTCCTGTAGAGAAATAAAGAATAAAAAAAAAAAAAAAAAGAAGAAAACATAACAAAAAATGTGACGGACCCCGTACTCAAGATGTCCGCCGTAAATGCTTCCTCTGTCCGGTATCACACAATCCAAGACCCCTTAGCTCACCCAGTCACCAGACAACACCAGTGTAGGGTAAAAACCAGCAGACTCCTTTATTTTAAAGCACATGTTATACACTTCCAAACACTTCCCCCCCACCCTTGGAACACAGGGCAGGTTAAACTGTCCAATGACAATAGACACATAGGTCAGGTGTGTTTAACTTCTCATCAGTAAACAGTCTTAGCAAGGGGGCTGCTAGAGGAATCCCCACTCCCTCCATAGAGATACACATCCCATAATGTCTAAGGCAGACAGACACAATAGAACATTGGAATACAGCCACACCCCAAACGAATCACAGCAAATAGTCCAACAGCATGAGACAGCACACATTATATATACACCATTGAATCTGACTAGCACAGATTATAGTGGGGTTCTCATTCACCCTGTGCCCCTATTATATGAGACACAGGGTGATTTACACATAAGAAGGTCCGGGGAAGCTGGACAAGGAGCCTCCAGAACTCTCCAGGGCAATCTGAGTTCCACAAACCCCCGACCCAAAGTCACTCCTGTCACACAAAATATTTACAAAAATGTGAGGGGTGTACTCACTTTTGTGAGATACTGTATATACTATATATATTAATACACCGCCTGAAGTGTATTAGAGACTTTACACCACCGAATGCACGGTATATACTGTATACGCTACACTGAATGTAGAGTATAATGCACGAGCCTTTCAGGACAGCACCTTGGAGAGAGCGCAGCTCCGCCTTTACCCAGGAAACACTGCGTGACAACGCCCCTTTTTAAGATCAGCTGCTTCAACCATGCCTTCAGTTGTTACCGAGAAATCCTCCGACATGCTGGAAAATATAAGCAGACAGTTACCATGCCCTATAATTATACATCATAACCTAGTGAGGGAAGTAGGCTGCTGTCCTGAAAGGCTCGTAGAAATACAGTCACCGGTAAGTCTAACTAAGGTTTTCTCTCTTCGCCTTTCAGGACAGCACCTTGGAGAGGATAACCGAGAAACTTACTTCAGGGTGGGACCACTGCCTGCAAAACCTTTCTCCCGAAGGATTGGTCTGAGGCTGAGAGCAGATCCAAGCGGTAATGCTTTATAAAAGTTGAAAAACTGGACCATATGGCAGCCTTACAAATTTGCTCAGGCGATGCTCCGGCCTTTTCTGCCCATGATGCCGCTACTGCTCTGGTTGAATGAGGCAAGATTCCTTCTGGAGGCTCCAAACCTAGAGAGGTGTATGCTTCTTTAATGGCTTGCTTTAACCATCTTCCAAGGGTGTTTTTGGAAGCTTTACATCCCTTATGAGCGCCCTCCATTAAAACAAACAGTGAGGATGATTTTCTAAAGTCCTTTGTTATCTCCAGATACTTAAGAAGACATCTCCTGACATCCAGGGTATGGAAGGCTTCTTCTCCTGGCCCCGAAGGTGAGGGGCAAAATGTAGGGAGAATAATCTCCTGTGCCCGATGAAATGCAGAGCTTACTTTCGGTAGGAAGGCTGGGTCTGTCTTTAGAACTACCCTATCTGGTAGGCACCTCATGAAGGGCTCTTTGATTGATAGAGCTTGTAACTCACTGACTCTACGAGCTGATGTTACTGCCACCAACAACACAGTTTTAATCGTTAAAAACTTAAGTGATGATCCTTCTATGGATTCAAACGGAAGCTTTGTTAGTCCTTGAATAACCAAAGATAAATCCCATTTGGGAAAAATAATCACAGGTTTAGGCTTTACTTTAGCCATAGCTCTGAAAAAACGAATTATCAAAAGGTTCCCCTGACAGGGTTCTTTCCAAAAAAACTGATAAGGCCGCTACTTGCGTCTTAAGCGTACTTGCTGCTAGGCCTTTCTCCAATCCTTCTTGAAGAAACTCTAGAACTGAAATTGTACTAGACAAACTAAAGTCTTTTCTGGAACACCATGTATTATATACTTTCCAGACCTTAAAATAAATGTCTCTTGTCACCTTCTTCCTACTTGCAAGAAGGGTAGTAATGAGTTTTTCTGATAGGCCCTTTTGTCTTAGAATTTGTTCTTCAGAAACCAAGCTGCCAGGTTGAGAAACGCTGGATCTGGATGAAGAAACTTGCCCTGACTCAGTAGATCTGACCTGTTTGGTAACTTCCAAGGAGGTTTTACTGAGAGGTTCATTAGGGTTGCAAACACGGAGGGAGGGGGGCCAGACTCGGCGGGCTGTCGAGTGAGGTGCAGCCGAAGAGGGGGACGTACGCCGGCGTTCCATGGAGATGGGAGGGCAGGACGTGCTGACGTAACGAGCAGCACGGAGGGAGGGGCCAGTCTCGGCGGGCTGTCGAGTGAGGTGCAGGCCGAGAGGAGGACGAACGCCGGCGTCCCATGGAGCGAGGGAACACCTGCAAGCAGACTGACACACTAGAGGGATGCTAGACCGGTATGCCGCTCTATGGATAGCCGGAACCTAAGTAGCTCGTCTCCGCCAGCCACCCCACACCATTGCGGACCCTCCAGGATCCCCAAGATCTCTCTCCCCAAAGCTATCTACTCCATAGGCGCCCCGTGAGTATACACACCAAAAGCCACGATACAAGCACCAGCAACAGGAGCGTCGGAGGAGGTAAGGGGGGGGGGGGGGGAGAAGGGGAGAAGAAGGATGATGTTGTAATTTCCATACCTACAGTTCAGCTGGACTAACTTATGCTTTATAGTAAGCCTTAACGGGCATAGGATTGGCGTCTATTGCTTCTTTCTACACTTAACTGCCAGCACCAGTATAATGCCTAGCTGAATTGATATAATATCCTCTGGATCTGTGTCCTGTCTTCTCTTGAACATACAGAGTAAACCTGATACAGATGCCTCACATTAGTTATAAACAGAGTACAGACTGGATGAGCTACTGTGAATATTGGAGATATACTTCGGATTAAGGATTATGGTATTGAAGTTGGGATAAACAATCTGATAGGAGCCGGAAACCATGGTGGGTACCTACAGATAAGAGGATAAGAGCACTGAGGTATTGGAAATTGTGGTCCGTCTCGAGACCCCCTCTCAGGACCTCTCTCTCCCCCCCTCTCTGTCGTATGGTTTCCTCATAATAATGGGGCAGATAAAATAGGGCTGCCTTAACGGAAAGTATTATTGGACTGTTTTGTCGTTTTTTTTTGTTTTTTTTTTTTTACCTTTTTTTCCTTTGCCCTCTCCTTCTCTGTTATTTGCTTCCCCTCTCCCCTCTATCTATTCACGACCTCCTGTTCCCTAAAAAGTGGGGGAAGACGGGAACTGGTCTACATTACGCCACATCCTTCTATATGAAATATTCAGTCAATTGGGCAGTGGCATGGGTCTGGATTTTTGATCTCCCCCTGCACTTGGTATATGGGGTGAAGATTGGAAGAGGACATATGGCCATTATACATTGGATATAGATCCCAAAGAAATAGGTCGAAAAGACTACCTGTATTGTGTTGCTCCAACATAGGGAAAAGACGTATAAACTACTTTTACCTACATGGATTGCCCCAAAGACCCCCTATAGTGTTTTTTTTCTTTCTCTATAAAGCCTGGGGTAGGGGGTAAACCCATTAAACAGGACCTCCCTAACCATCAAGAGGGAATACCTATCAGAGAGTCTCTCTTGTTTGATATATATCTACCTGACCCCCCCAAGCTGGACTGGTAGCGCCACCTTCCACCAAATATATAGAACAACCTGCTACGTAAACAATAGAAGGAAGACACTCAAAGAGAAGGAATACAAACCTACTGGGTAGAGGAAGGGGGCAGGATTGCTGGAGGGATCTCCCCCCTATGCTATAACCCCTCTCCCCCAAAGTATTGAGTGATAGTAGCAAACTGGGGAAAAGAATCAGAGGGCCTCGTAAGTGTAACATGAGTAAAATCTCAAAAAAAGGGTTACCGAAGACTCCTAAAAGCTCAACGAGCACTATAAAACAATACCTGAAGACAGGAATAAGCCCCCACTCAAATAGTGCGGAACACCCACAAATTCCCAATATGGAAAGAAGGAAGGGGAAGGAGAAGAAAACGGGAGAGAAAGATGAACCATCCACAGCTGACCGCTCAATGGGAAGTGAAATAGATACCAGCAGAGCAGAAGAACAAATGGCAATTTCCCAATTACCTACGAAAGGAGAAATGGCAGAGATGCTATTAAAAATGGAAAACACTATAAAAGGGGAAATTAAACTACTGAGAGAGGATATGGGTTCACTACTCACCAGAGTGGAGGCAGTGGAGGAGAGAGCAGAAAAACAAGATCAAGATATTAATAAGATTGAGGAGAAGATCAGAACAATTCAACTAACCCTAAGGGAAACTCAATATAAAATGGAGGACCAGGAGAACAGGAACCGCAGACAAAACCTTAGGGTGCGTGCGGTACCCGAACAAAGAGGAGAGGACCTCAGGGAGATCATCAAAACCATTCTTAACCCATTCTTGAGAAATAGTGAGGACCCATTCCCTGGAATTGAAAGGGTGCACCGTGTAGGAAAACCAAACACTATGGATACCGGTAGACCACGTGATATCATCATTAGATTTCGTCATTACGATGAGAAAGCAGAGATCTGGGCAAACCTATATGGAAAAACACCTCTGAAATTTAAAGAAGCAGAGATACAGATATACTCAGACCTGGCACCACAGACACTGGAAAGAAGAAGGCTACAAAAACCCCTACTGGAAGCGATGCGGACTGCAAATGTTAAATACAGTTGGGGGTTCCCAGCTTGCCTGATAGGCATAAAAGAGGGGAGATCAGCGAGACTGAGATACCCCGAAGATTTAACCAGTTTCTGTGAGAAATTAGATTTACAGGTCCCTGAGTTACCAGGATGGGTTCCCTAGCTAGGGAGGGTGATGTGAAGAAGAGAGGAGGAATGAATGGAGGGGGGCGGGGGGTGGGGGGGAGGGGGGGAGGGAAGTAAGGGGGGAGAAAATGTGTCAAGAAACCAAAAAAAAAAAAACTAGGGGGAGGGGGGGAGGGGGTTGGGGTTGAAGCTAGTTTTTCTATGCAAAAAAAAATAAAAAGAAAATGAGTTAAGGATCCCGAAAAAGGAAAGGGGGAGAGAGGGAGGGATGGAGAGAGGGAGGGGAGTGGAGAGAGAGGGAGAGGGGAAAGAAGGATGGGCCTCTCGGTAGTGCCCCATTAGATATGCCCGCTTACCCCATACACCCCAAGGCATTGGGGAGTTCGGGAGAGAGTGACCTAGGGGACTGAGCCCCACCTCACCTGAGAAATTAGGAGATTCGAGGAGGGCCATATTAGATTATGACCCACTTCGACTCAGAGACCCGAACAAGGGTCAGGGAGGGAGGGAGGGAGTGGGGGGGGGGGAGGGGAGGGGGGTAGGGGGGGGGGTATAAAAAGGGGGGGGATGGGGATGGAGGGTGGGTAGTCTCATCGCTATGTATCCGGAGCTAACAGGTCCAGAGAATAGAGCATCTGAATATGAGGACAGAAATTAAATTTATAACATACAACGTAAAAGGACTCAACACTCCCAAAAAAAGACATAAAGTCTCAGAAGAACTAAAAAACTATGGGGCGGGGGTGGTTTTCCTACAGGAGACCCACCTCTCACATGAGTCGAATACGAAGCTCTCTACCAAAGCGTTTCCAGTGTGGTATTACGGAGACGCAATTACCAGTAGAGCAAGGGGGGTGGCGATAGGCTTTTCTAAAGGCATCTCTTTTTGCCTGGAGGATCGATTGGTCGATCCACAGGGAAGGTACCTCTTTTTAAAAGGAATCATAGGGGGTGTAAAATATACTTTGGCCAATATATATGCCCCAAATACCAATCCTACGAAATACTTAACCGAGATTCTCAATAAATTAAGGGACTTTAGGGAGGGGTACGCAATCCTGATGGGAGATCTAAACTTCTGCTTGGACCCTGGGCTAGACTCTACGTCCGGTGCAAGGGGGACGGATAGGAAACAATTAAAATTGACTAAGCAAAAACTTTTTTTAAATCAGCTGGTTGATGTTTGGAGGATTCAACATCCTAAAATAAGAGATTATTCTTTCTTCTCCCCCGTGCACGGGACGTATTCCCGCCTTGACTACGCCTTGATAGATCATGGACTTCTAGATAGAATAGTTAGTACTAACATCGAGATAATGTCATTGTCTGACCATGCTCCTGTCTCAATGACCTTAGGTGCCTCGGAAATCGGGATCGCATCCCCAAGCTGGAGACTAAACGAAGCGCTACTACGAAATAAAGAGGTGGTAGAATATGTAAAAGACGAGTTAGAGCACTTCTTCAAAGGTAATGACAATGGAGAAGTTAGTGGATCTTCTCTTTGGGATGCCCATAAGGCATTTATAAGAGGGATCCTAATCGCAAAGGGAACATGGATAAAAAAAAAGAGAAAACAAAGAAACTGAAAGAGCTGGTAGCGGAACTAAATCAGGTTGAACAGGAACACAAAGCGGCCCCTGAGGAAGATAGAAAGCTATACCTAAAAATAGTCGCAATAAGAGAACAAGTAAAAGATCTGATGGAGCAAGAAACACAACAATTTTATAATAGAATAGCAAAGGAAAGATATATGTGGGGAAACAAACCCAGCAAACACTTGGTTAAAATACTAAAAAAAAAAAAAAAAAACGATTAACTATGTAGAAAAAATACAAAATAAGAATGGAGAGATTAAATATGCATCAAGGGATATAGCGGACTCCTTTAAAGAATATTATGAGGATCTATATACGGTTGCACAGAAGGGAGAATATAACAAGGAAAGGGGGAAAAAAAAAAAAGGGAAGATTATCTAACTAAGGCAGGACTCAGAAAATTAACTATAGATAACAAGAGCACACTGGAGGAACCATTTACTATAGAGGAAGTAAGGAGGGCGCTGAAGAGCACCCCGGCGGGGAAGAGCCCAGGGCCGGACGGCTTCACGGCGCTCTACTATAAAACATTTCAAGAGATATTGATCCCAAGACTCCGCAACTACCTAAATGGTCTGGGGGCGGAGTATAGAATGAGCGAGGAATCCCTGACCGCCAATATCACAGTAATTTTGAAGGAAGGAAAGGATGGATCGGTGTGCTCAAGTTATAGGCCAATTTCACTCTTAAACGCGGACACGAAAATCTATGCGAAAATATTGGCAGAAAGAATTAAGGTCCACTTGGGCACACTGGTCCATCCGGACCAAGTTGGGTTTGTGGCGGGCAGAGAGGGTAGGGACAATGGGGTGCGGCGCTGCTGCTCCTCCAGAGGATACGGGAGGTCGGGACCCCCGGTCTACTCCTGTCAATAGATGCCGAAAAGGCCTTTGACAGGGTAGACTGGGGGTTCATGATGGATACACTTGAGCACATGGGCTTTGGTCCCAAGATAATTCAACGCATCAAGGTGCTATATGACCACCCGAAAGCAACAGTAAAGATCAATGGATTTTCATCACCTCTGTTTGAGATGAGGAATGGGACAAGACAGGGCTGTCCGCTGTCCCCCCTCCTTTTTGTTTTGACCATGGAGCCTCTATTGGCTACAATTAGAGCCAACCCAGAAATTGGAGGGATTGAGGCGGGAGGGGATACCCATAAATTAGCGGCCTTTGCAGACGATATCTTGTTTTTCATAGGCAACCCGCGGACGTCCATGCCGCACTTATTATCTGACCTGAAGCGCTATGGGGAAATTTCAAATTTTAAAGTTAATCGCACGAAATCCTTTATCCTGAATGTTAACATAAGTAAGCATGATCAACTTTCTCTACGGGAGAGCTTTGACTTTCCTTGGAGGAAGCAGATCAAGTACTTAGGAATAAATTTAGCTAAATCGATTAAAGAAATGTATAATATCAACTATCTCCCGCTCCTAGACGAAGTAAAAAAGAAATGCAAAGAATACACTAATAGACCCCTATCTTGGATGGGGCGCATAAATACAGTTAAAATGATGGTACTACCGGTAATTACGTACAAATTTCAGATGTTGCCTATACCACTCTCGCCGACATACCTCAGAAAATTAAAATCTATAATTATAAATTTTATTTGGAATAGTAAGAAACATCGGATAGCACTGAACACGTTAAAACAAGATAAAAAACAGGGCGGCCTTGCGGTTCCTGACATAGTTAACTATTACCATGCTATCGTCATGTCCAGAATCCCGGAGTGGGGTAAGGAGTCGAGCGATAAAAGATGGGTTAGCTTGGAAAAAGAGATTAGTACAGCACAATTGGGTAGAATAATTTGGAATCCAACGACACATAGATTTTTAGGTGAGAACACGCACACTATCACATTAAACTCACTAAAAGTATGGGACAAATGGTACAAAAAAGTAAACAGAAAATATAACTCACTACTAATAACACTAAAAGACAATGAATTTTTTCAGCCCAGGAAAACTGAGGTGGGGGGGGAATGGATATTAAAAGAGGAAACACGTTTAAAAGATGTAATGCACAATGGAAAAATATTATTATTTGAGGAACTTCAAAGTAAGAGGGAAATCCTAAGGTTGGATAGATGGCGGTATCTCCAATTAGACCACTTCATCAAAAGCTTACCTCAGCCAATCAGGTCAGAAGCCGATATGACATGGCTTGAACGTATATGTATGGAATCTAATACCAAAAAAATGATCTCAAAGATCTATAAAAAGATGTTGGAGACGGAAAGGGAGGAGATCCCGCCATATATCCAAAAATGGGAAAGGGAATTAGGCACGCAATTAGACACAGGCACAATAGGAAAAATCGTAAGGTGGACCCATAGATCTGCAATAGATTTCAGGACTGCAGAGGCGAACTATAAGTGCCTATCGATGTGGTATATTACTCCCGATAAAGCAAGCAGATACCAAAACGGCACCTCCCCAGATTGTTGGAGAGGGTGTAAAGAAAGAGGGACTATGGCCCACCTTTGGTGGGAATGCAATAAGATTAAAAACTACTGGGCAAAGATTATAGTATATATCAAGGAGATCACCCACAAGGACCTGGAGAACGACCCCTGGGTGGTTTTGATGCATGCTACAAGGGAGGGGGTAAAGCATTATGAAAAATCACTGGTACCGCACCTACTTAATGCAGCAAAAAAACTCATTGCAAAGAGGTGGAGAGAACCGAAGGCCCCATCCATGTGGGAATGGGTTGACGCGGTTGAAAGTATTCGACTCATGGAGTCCCTTAAAAGGAATATAGATGAAAATAACGAGGGTACGGGAGAGTGTTGGGAGAGCTGGAAAAATTTCAAGCAAACATGGAGCTATGCAGAAGTTATTAGGTTATAGAATTATCAGCTGGACAGGAATGAAAACAAACAATCCATAGGCACGGAAATAGCGATGAGAAAATAGGGGGGGGGGTAGGGGGGGGGGGGGGGGGGGGGGGGGGGGGAAATCTCTTTTGGAGCAAAGTAGATGAAATCTGTATAATTAAGTGGTTAACTGAGGGCGTTATAAGTAGACTTTTTTTTTTTTTCTCTCAAATTAAAAAATATCTAAACCATGTATATGCCACAATGATGTGATGACAAAACAAAATGGACAAAACTGATCGGTTAAAGCTGATTTAGGTCCTCTTGGAGAGTTGAGCTGAAGTGGCAAAAAAAAAAAAAAGAAGAAGATGAATAGCCTTCAACTCTCTCCAGTTCGATGACCTTCTCGCTTCTGGCTTGGACCAAACCCCCTGAATAGTTTGTTCTTCCAGGTAGGCTCCCCACCCCCATGCGCTGGCATCTGTGGTCAGTCTTTGGGTTACTGGGAAGGACCAGTGAAGACCTTTTGAGATGTTTCTCTGGTTCCTCCACCACCAGAGTGATCTTTTTGCACTTGCCCCTATGACAAACTTTTTCTCCAGAGATTCCTGGTAGGACCAATTTGTCAAAATGTCCGCCTGCAGCGGACGAGCATGCAGTCTGGCCCACTGTACTGCAGGGATTGCTGCTGTCAATAGACCCAGAGCCGACATGGCTTGCCTTACTGAAAACCTTGAACTGGACTGAAGTACCTTCAGAACTGACTGCATCTTTTCTTGGGGTAGAAATATTTTCTGTTCCACTGAGTCTATTTCGTACCCCAGAAACCTTACTCTTTGAGCTGGTATTAAGTTGGACTTCTGAATGTTGAGAAGCCAACCCAAACCTCTTAGATGTGCTTGAGTCACTTGAAGGTTGACTTCCACCTGACTTTTTGCGTCAGCGAAAAGTAGCAGATCGTCCAAGTAGGGCACTATTGGGATCCCTTTCAGTCTCAGGGGTTCCAACGCTTCTGCCATCACTTTCGTGAATACTCTGGGTGAGGAGGCGAGTCCGAATGGCAGGGCTCTGAACTGTAGATGCCAGACCTCCCCCCTCCCCAAATTGACTGCGAGACGCAGACATTTCTGGGACTGTGGTGCTATTGGGATATGGAGATATGCATCTCTCAAATCGATGGAGGCCATGTGACACCTGGGGGTCAGCAAGTTCGTCACCGAAAAAATCGTGTCCATCCTGAATTTTTTGTACTTTATGGACCGATTTAACAGCTTCAAATTGAGGATCAGGTGGAATTTTCCCGATGGTTTCTTGACCAAGAATATATGGGAATAAAACCCTTTTCCTTCTTGCCCCTCTGGGACCTGAGAGATGACATTCTGTTGCATCAGCTCTTGAAGAAGAGATTTCATAGCCAGAGCCTTCTCCTGATCCCTCGGCAAGTTTGTTATGTAGAACCGACTTGGGGGGTCTTGTAAAAACTCTAGATGGTAACCCTGCTGGATTAACCCTAGGACAAATGGACTTCTTGTTGTTTCTTCCCAACTGAACAAGAAGTCCTGAAGCCTCCCGCCTACTGGGAGCTGGTCATTGTTTTTTAGGGGATTGCTCAGGGTTTCTGAACAATACCCCACCCCTGCCTCTTCCTCTCTGAGGATTCCAAGGTCTTTTCTTTGTTTGGTCCTTTTCCTTATCGGTTTGTCGAAAAGGACGAAAATTTTTCCTCTGTTGTACCACTTTCTTTTTCTGAGGAAAAGCTTTCTTTTTGTCTGCTGTCCTATCAAGTACAGTCTCTAATTCTGGACCAAACAACAAGTCCCCTGAAAAGGGAATTCCACACAGTTTCACTTTAGAGGCTGAATCCCCTGACCAGGTTTTAAGCCAGAGTGCTCTTCTTGCGGAATTGACCAATGCTGATGACCTGGCAGACATTTTGATGGACTCGGTCGAGGCATCAGCCATATATTTGACAGCTTTTAATAGAGTAGGGAAGGACTCTAATAATTCTTTCCTGGAGGTACCTGCCACCACATGATTTTTGAGTTGGTCTAACCAGCATTCCAAATTTCTGGCCACAACTGTGGCTGCCATTGCAGGTTTCAGATTGGCTAAAGAAGAGTCCCATGCTTTCTTCAGTAGCCCATCTGCTTTTTTGTCCATAGCGTCTTTGAGAATTCCCATATCCTCAAAGGCTAAGTCCGTTTTTCTGGATACTTGAGAGAAGGCAGCATCTATCTTTGGTTTCTTATTCCAAACACAGTCCTGACTCTCCTCAAAAGGGAACCTCCTTTTAAGGGCTTTAGAGAAGAACTGTCCTTTCTCTGGATCTTTCCACTCCTTTTTAATGGAGTCTGTTAACACTTTGTGTACAGGAAAGACTCTATGTTTGACCTCCTCCAGCCCCTGGTACATTTTGTCATGTACTGACAGCTGAATTTTTTCTTCCTGGATCTCCAGTGTAGTATAAATTGCCTTGAGTAAATGATCAACTTCCTCAAGTGACAGTTTATATTTAGAAGCTTTAGCTTCTTCTTCTTCCTCTTCCTCATCATCCGAATCAAACGTTGAGGGAGGAATGCTTTCCCTTTCTTCCTCAGACTCACTTTCAATTTGCACAGAAGTGGACGGAGGGAGACTGGATTGAGAACTCTGTTCTTGGCTGGAACTCTGACCACGTTTTTTCACAAGGGAGCGTACTGTCCCTAGGGCCTCTGCTAGTTCTTTTCTCACTGAAGACAGGAGTTCCTTGCACTCCTGTGAAGACTCCTCCTTCACTAAATCCGCAATGCAAGATCTGCACAGGGGTTTGGGCCAAGAGTCCCTTAAAGGATTTTTGCATGAGGGGCATTTTCTTGAAGTTCTCTCTGACTTAGCAGTAGCTTTCTGAAACGACAGAAATAAAAGAACCCACAGGTCCTCTTTAACTGCAGCCACTAAAGAGTACAACAGATAGACCCCCAAAGCCAAACACCCTAAGTGCCCAGAGTCTCAATCCCTGCTGAACTGCTAATGGACCTTTACACCAAAGCAGACAGCTGCAGGTTAACTTAATACATGAACCAGAAAAAAAACACCCAGTGATGTAAAGGAAAGAGGTCCCTCTGTACCTGGGACTGGCCGGTAGCCTGGGCGCCTGCATCCGCCATAGCTGCTGATGATTCGTCCTCCATACCGATCGTTGCAGCCGCCGTCCGCACGCTTTTGAATGGCTTTTCGTCCATGCCAAACAAAAGGAAGTCCCGGCCAGAGGACCCGCCCCTTCCTCCTGCGTTCCAGCAGCTGGAACCACTTGCTGCTACGCCCTGCCGGAAGTCTCCACCCACCGGAACTGGCGTCCCCCGACCGTCCGGGATTCGGCGCCACCATGCTGAGGCCTGGCATGGAACGCTCGTTTCTGAGCACACTTGCGGCCCCCCGAACGCACGGGCGAACGACCTCCGGCAGTCCATTACTCCTGTGAGCCGACGAAGGAAGGGAACACCGGAACACCTACCCCATCGTTCGGGAAGGTGCTGGGCTGGTCTTTACGAACGTAAGCATAAGGCACTGCCAAAACCCTTGTTTTTTCCTTAAAGAGAGCGCAGCACCCCTGGTTCCCCAGCAGTGTTCCACCATGGCGGAGGAAACACTAAAACTGAAGGCATGGTGGAAGCAGCTGATCTTAAAAAGGGGCGTTGTCACGCAGTGTTTCCTGGGTAAAGGCGGAGCTTCGCTCTCTCCAAGGTGCTGTCCTGAAAGGCGAAGAGAGAAAATGTATCGATTAATCGAGGAATTCATCTTTAATTTCCACAGCCCTAGACTATATAATTTATTTATTAATAAAGCTGCCTGAAGTGTATTATATATTGTACACCACCGAATGTACTGTATATATAGGCTACACCGAATGCAGAGTATATATATATATATATATATATATATACATACACAAACATACATACATACATACATACATACACACACACACACACACACACATACATACATACATACACACAGGTATATATCAAATACACTGCCACTAACTAAATAACCTACCTGCTTAGTCTAACTCAAGCTATCTTTCTGTCCATGCCAACAATAATACACGCGGCTGCTATGTAAGCAGCCTTATATAGTGTGGGGGAGCGTGCACTCTGCCTTTGGCCAATTATGGCTCTCTTAGCAGAGTGTGCTGTGATTGGTCAAAGCATGCAGGTCAGGTGCATGCTTTGGCCAATCATCATACAGCAATGCACTGCGATCTGCGATGGGGCTTTCCCTGTGCTCAAATTTCCCGCAAACGCCCCATAATATTCGCTGTTCGGTGAATGGGCGAACACCCGATGTTCGAGACGAACTTACGTTCTACTCGAACATCGGGCTCATCCCTTTCTGTTCCCATCTTCTATTTATCCCATCCTCTATATCATTTATAAATAAATCTAATGATATAGAGGGTGAGATAAAAAGCTCAATCTCAGTGTTTGCTGATCAGCACTGTTAGGAGTTGCATCCCAGTCTACTGTAAACAGTCTCAGGCACCATCTATAGCTACATGGTTGATTAAAGTTATTGATATCAAATGCAAGGAAGGTGAAGGTACCCACGTAAAATTCCAGAAGACCTGGTTCTATTGGCAGGAATTTTCTGTTTCTGCTGAGCTACAGGACCTTCTCCATGGGAACTGTGTTGTAAGGGGGGTCAGAGGTTTCTGCTGACACAAGAGGACAGGACAGGGGTTCCACCTATATAAACTAACATATATCTTATTTCTCAATACTATTTCTTTCCCATTTCCTTTCTCCCTTCCTTTCTCTACTTTCTTTATTTTATTATCTTGCAATTTTCATGTTGCCCTTTAGTATTATTAAATTCAATTTTCCCCAGCAATCAGAATCTTTTAAAAATAGTTTTTGCTTACATGTCCCTCAAGGCAGAGCCCAGCCTCCCATGCTATTTGATTGTCAATAGGGATGGTCCAGATGTTCAAGTCGAACGTAAGTTCCTCTCGAACATCGGGTGTTCGCCCGTTTGCCGAACAACGAATATTATGGGGTGTTTGTGGCAAATTTGAGTACCACGCAGCGCCCCATAATGCACTGCGAGAATGCAGTGCACTGACTTCTGCTGATTGGCCAAAGCATGCACCTGGCCTGCATGCTTTGGCCAATCACAGCGCAATGTGCTGTGAGAGCTATGATTGGCCTTTAGCCAATCATGGCTCAGGGGCTAAGTCCACGCCCCACACTATATAAGGCTGCTTACACTGCACCCGTATGTAGTGTGTTGTGAAGAACTTGAGATAGATTAGGCAGGTTAGTTAGTGGATAGAGCGTGTATATATTAGTGCAGGCGGTGTACAGTTTATAATACAGTGCAGGCAGTGTACAATATATACCATAATACATTGAGTACAGTATATAATACAGGGCAAGTGGTGTACAATATATAATACATTGCAGTCAGTATACAGTATATAATATAGTGCAGGCAGGGTACAGCATATATTACAGTGCAGGCAGGGTACAGTATATAATACAGTGCAGGCAGGGTACAGTATATAATACAGTGCAGGCAGGGTACAGTATATAATATAGGGCAGGTGGTCAGTGGTGTCTCCAGCTTTCATATTTAGGGGAGGCACATGGGGGGACAGGGACAAAAGTAGGGGGGGCGACTATAAAACGCAATATATATCTTTCTTTTTATTTTATTTCAAGAATAGAATGCACTCCAGAGGTCTTGTTAGAAAGAGAGATGTTAGCCGAAGATTGCAGCTGCAGGCGGCCACTTAGATTTAAAGAGTGTAATTGTTCTTTTAATGTTGGGCTAACATACATGCTCATCAATGCTGCCTACCAGTGCATCTTATCAGTGCCCATCGATGCTGCCTATTAGTGTTCAATGCCCATTAGTGCCACCTA